>OOFE01050092.1:10078-21917 GCA_900323365.1 Monocentris japonica
AAGAGGAAAGATAAAAAAAGAACAGAGGAAAGGGAGGATGGCAAAGACGAGGAGGGAGATGGACGGTAAGACGAGGCAGGAGAAAACTACTTTGTTTACCTTTTGTGTGTGTGTGTGTGCATATGCACGTGTGCTTTGTGAGTGTTTAACCTGTAGGAGTGTGTGTGTGTGCGTGTGTGTGTGTGTGTGCAGGCATGACTGTTCAGTTCGTGCAGCGTTGGTTCTTTCAATTGGGCATCTCCATTGACAGCCGGGGGACAGAAAACAGGGCAGCAAAAGGTCAACAACACATTCCATGGCCTCAAATGCCCCCCTTGTGTTTAGTAGCGTCAAGTTCAGGTTTACATCCAAGTTCTCGCCTGTGAGTTATATAAATGGATGTGTGTATGTATGAAACATAACACTATTCGGCCTTCGAGCGAGACTGAGGCTGGAGTCATACCAATAATGGTCAAAATCAGCTTCCCTGAACATGGCGGCCATATTTAGTGGGGGCAAAAAATAGGTCAAAAATGACTTGTTTTTTTATTACTACAACGTATGTGAACATAAGTTAGATCAGTGAGACAAAACTATACATTTAAAAATGTAATCGTAAATAACAATGTAACCTGACACCTGACTGTTTGATCTTCTGTTTAAATTAGTTTCTTAGACAAATATAAATCGTGAAGTTGATGCCTATGTATTTTTATTTATTTATTTATTTTTTAAATGCAGCCCCTACAAGTAGTTTTCATTTAGAACTTGAAGTTTAGAGGTGGAGACTGTCGAACCACATTTTAAAAAAGGCACACACAGTGATTGTGGCCGTTAAAAAATAATTTGTGGAATTTTTTGCCCGTTAACACCAAAGGGAGGCTACTGTGAAGAATCTAAAATATAAGATAATAATTCCTTTTGTGTTATTTCATAGTTTTGATGACTTCTTAAAAAAAAAAAAAAAAAATAGTAAAAATAAAGACAAACCCTTCTATGACTTTTGACTGGTACTGTACAACCTGAGTGAGTCGGACAGCAGAAGAAGCTGTAATGATTGCCAACATTACAACCAACAGTAAGGAGTGTAAGGGTCAAAGCCATACCGCCCTGACAACAGGACTGTCACCCCAGATTGACAATATGAGAGAGAAACGCTTAAGCAAAGCAAAGCTGTAAGAGAGAGAAAGGAAGAGCTTTTTTTTTTTTTTTTTTTTTTTTTTTAAATTTCACTCTCCCTGAACTTGGCTGCCAGTGTGCACAAAACGTGGCCGTCTCTAAAAACTCCATGAAGTGGAAAAATGTTTTGTGTTCCCAAGCGAAAATTACGACTAGTTGAGATTTGCTTGAACACCACTCTCCCTGGACTTGGCTGCCGATTTCTTACAAAACACACTGCAGACTTTAAATCTCTCTTTCCTGTCCCCGATACTATAAAATGAGGACAGACAGTAACCAGGCTAGTTCCTGGTTCATAAGCTGTGGATCGGGACCCAAATTGGGACCAAACAACATGGCTTCATGGGCCCCAGGGTGAAGCTGAAATCCTCCTATGGGTCTCCTACTGACAAAGTTAAAAATTCCCATGGGTTCAGTTGGATTGATCATTTCGATGTTGATGAATGTGTATGGGACACATGCACCAGACCGTTGTAGCCAGTGTCCTTTTCTATGGTCACACATCGACTGAAAGGACACACATCAGTTAAACAAGTTAGTGAGAAAGTCATGCTCTGTTACTGGGCTGAGTCTTTATTTTCCTCAAGGTTCCTACCGTGGCCCTCAGGAAATATTCCATGACTCTCCATAGCGAAGTCAGAGCGCCTCCATGACCTGCACATTTGTTTCCTACCTGGTTTGTTGTTTTTTTTAGGTCTAAAAATGTCTAAAGGTGTGACCAGTCTGGTTTCCACTAGTGTTGGGGTTGTCTGAAAACCAGGACCTAACACAATGAAGGTAAAACAACATGGAGAATATATTCTGACATATTCCTGTAAAGTGACCCATTTGTACGATTCCCTGATATTCCCTGACTTCCCCAACCAGTTCCCTGACTTTCCCTTCCTGCAATACGCCTCTCAAAATTCTATGATGTTCCAGAAGTCCCATGACCAGTAGGAACAGGAACCCCATCTCTTAGAGGTAGCGTTCAAGGAAATGATGTTAGAAAAATCATCTGCCATTACGGACAACGACCTTCACCTTCTTCACGGCTTAGCTCAGCAGGTGTCAGTTTGTTGACTGGGAGGTTGTTCTGGAACAGACACGTGATATATCTCTACCCAGTAGGGGCTCAGCACAAAACTCAAAATATCTCTGTGACAATGAAATAGATAGATACTTTATTGATCCCCTGGGAGGAAATTCTGGGTTTGCAGCAGCATAACAGTATCACAGAAAACAATATAAAAATATCAACTACAAGGCCTAAATACAACAGAATCCACAATAAACATGAAGTAGATGTATACAGTGGATGGCATATATGTCAACATGTGATTTGTATTGCTTGTGTATCAATATCTCTTTATTTCTCCTATCTTATTGCTGCTGACAACTCGTCAACATCCCGTGCAGGGATTAATAAAGTCTATCTACTCATCTATCCATCTTTGCAGTTTGATCATCTGTACTGTCAGTCACATATTTGACCTGTACCAACAATATTGATCAGTCCACATCAGTCCAGCTGTATCAATTAATGTGGAAGTTCTTATGGACTTATTGATCGGTATGGCGTCCAGAGGGACAGGATTACTCCCCTTGTGCAGACTGAGCTCTTGCCTCATGTAAAGGTTTTTGTCATCGTGTATTTCCATGTTGTCTACTTGTTGTACTAATTTGATAATACACTAAATCGGGACGGGCTTGCGTCTATTGTTTTGTTATGAACAACATGTTGTTTCTATTTCCAACATGTTGTTCCAGTTGCCATTTAGATTCTGATATTGAATCCAGCTGTCTCTTTGCTTGTCGTGTTGATTTTGTTGCTTTTGTTTTGAAGTGTTTTTAGTAATTGGAATCTCCTCTTTCTCTTCATTTTATTGCTATCACTGTAAGCGTTGTTAAAATAAAGTCAACTAAAACCAATATGACACTTGCCAGCTTGATTATTGAACCAGATGAAAGTCCTGACTTTTATTCACAATCTGTCATGCCACTACTAACAACCATCTATGTTTTATGAAATTATGAGAATCAAACAAAGATAACAAACTACCTTCACTGTCATCACTGTATTGAGTAGCTTTTGTGTACTTGTACATGGAGTATTTTATTTAGTTTTACTTGAAGTAAGTATTGACTGAGGTTTCATACTTTGTCACATTTTCAAATCGCACAAAGTTCGTGCAAAGCTTGGACAGGGAGTGTCTGGAAAGGTAGTTTTTGATCCAAAACCGGTTGGAAAAGTGAGTTTTGAAAGCGAGAAATCTCAGCATCTTGCAAAATAATCATTGAGTTATTATTGACTTTTAAATGGTATTGATCAAACCCCCTGCAGATATAGTATGGTCATTTTGTGCTATGGGGCAGTAAAAACCTTTAAGTAAAGTTTCAGTAAAGTAACAGTGTTTCCACTTGAGCAGGATATTTTGGTTCTCTGTCCACCACCGATGTTTCTCTAATGCATTAAAACCAGCTGCGCTGTATCGCAACAATCTGCTGAGCTGGTCATTGTGTTTGTTTTGGTTGGGATTATCCTGCATACATTCAACATATGGTGGATGCTTTCATCCAAAGCGGCTTACAGTACTGCGAGTGCATTTTCAATATTAACGCCATGTCTTCACCACTGTGAAGTACTCTTGTCATTGTTTTTCATTAAGCATAGCCAATTGTTCTCAGTGGTCCATGAAGCACTAGAAGCATCAAGTGGTGCTTTGATTTTTCTGGAACCATTGTGAAAGTTGACCCATTTTGAGGCAAAAACATATCATGTGCATTTTTAACAAGGGTGCTCTTGGCGAGAAGTAGGCTACAGGAAGCCAAGACATGAACAAAGGAATGCTAATCAACAAAATACAATGACTGAAAACTGAGGAGGAGGTTTAGCTAGCAGAACACAGCTGTTTAGATGTATGGACAAAAGTAAACACTATTCAGTTTAGCTGATCTACTGGCTGGTCTCTGAGGAAACCAGAAGAAAATGATAAAGTAACAGTACTTCTATTACATTATGGCCATTTAGCAGACACCTTTATCCACAGCAACTTACAATAAGTGCATTCAACGTAGGTAGGCACGAGAACTACTAGTCACCAGAAATCGTAAGTGCATCTCCTTCCTAAGAAGTGCAATAAGTCATCTACCTACTTTTTATTTAAACACGAGACAAATGAGTGAAGCAAACAAACAAGAGCTAAGACAAATCCATTGCAGAAATGCAGGCTTCGGTGCAGCTGACATGTCAAATCTGCCACCTGCAGTGCGCCACAGAGGCATCAAATGACGTCCAGCAATTATTGCATCCTGTGCTTTCATTGGATATACATATGGCAACATAATCATGGCTAAAACTATTGAGACTGCTCGTCCAGAACCACCCGTTGTGTGATAAAATGTGGACTGCATTCAAGTGCAGCAACATTCTGCCTCTGTCTTCTGACCTTGGTGGATATGCTGTATATCGACTTCCAGCAGTGTCTGGTGGAAATCCATTTTCATTGGCATCATTTTCATGGCTGCATTTATTGATCTAGAAAACAGTGGATGGATCGTCTGGAGGGAAAACACTGATCATGTTGTTGTGGAAACAAAGATCACTACCTTTTGGGGTGAAGCTGCCCAAAAGTGTTGACAAGTAGTTTCCATTTCACCATGCTTACCCATGTCAGGCCTACTACAGGGTTCCTGTGCCCTTCACAGACCTTTCCCAGATCTTCATTTCTTGATTCAAGTGAAAGATTTTGGTCGCTTGTCGCTGGGCAACATGAGGTCAACTGTCAACTCGGCCATATCACTCTATTGCCAAAGATAATTCTTTTGAACAAGAAATGTCACCATATGTGAATGACGTGTCTACAACTACACAGAAAGCACAGTCAGGGCTGAGAACCAGGTTTTTTTCAATACATTTCCAGATTTTTTTGGTCCAGTTTCAAAACCTCAAAATGACCAAATCCATTTTCCATACTTCCAGACCCATGTAGGATCCCTGCTACTAAGGGTATGATACAGTGCTTTGGTTTTCCATTGGAATGGACAAATGAACCAAACTGTGCACCAAGCATAATAGGAACACACGCTGTAAAGCACGGTACCCCAATGAATTGGACAGAAATGGACAGTTCAATCTCCCCTCCGCTTCCTATCCATGAGGATTACAATGGCAAAATTTCAACTGATCCCAGCTCAGTGGCTGGAGGCAATGTCAAGCTTTTGTCACGAGCATATCAGCTGTCATCGTGTTGATGTCAAAAATCCATCCTTACATTGTTATTCCTATGATCCTATGATCTTGGACAGCTATAGCAACATCTATCAAAATGAACCAGAGAAGGTAAACCTGAGTCATCAGAAGCTGCCCCACTGACGGCAAATTACACACATCGGAAATGTCACACGGTTCACAAAGTTGTTTTCTCATTCAACGAAACAAGAAAGTGTTTCTTGATGGAATCACTGTCTCTGCTCTCCTTTCCTTTCCTTCTCCTCAACGTTTCTAAATTTAGACTTAATTGCCGATCATCAAAAGAACAACATCCGGACTGAGATGAAAATATTCACCTCAAGTCTGCAGGTCAGTTTTGATTGCTGCCGGCATCTGCTTCCACTGTCAAGATCCAGAAAGCCTTTGATTTTAACGTGTCATCCGTGCTGATTTCGAGATGCATCTATTCCACGTCAATCAAACTGCAAAGTAGATCAGCCTACAGATTCAGTGTTTCAGTACAAACACAAACACAACTAAACCTGAAACACAGAACTACAACTACAGCTGCACAGCAGTTTGTGGGCAAGCAAGTTTCATTAAAAACAAAGCTGTGGTTTAGTTGACTTCAGTTTCAGCGGTTTTCATCCTCCCAAATGACCTCCATTCCTGAGGACTTTGGGTAAACAACACTCTGCTGTGTACAATAAAATAATATAAAGACCCAGTCACAGACCTCTGGTTTACATCACAGGGATTCATCTGGTGGAAATATCCACACTGAACTCAGCTTGCACTCAGTGACATAAACACGCGCCGGCACGCATGCACACATACACACACACACTCAGCATGATAGCGGCAACAGTCTCAGAGCACCCACGGATGACTCATTCCATGTTCCAATTTCATGTACCTGGACACACACACACACACACACACACTCACTTACTTACTTACTTTACCCAGTGATTGGTCAAAATAGGTTCTGGTGATTCTAAACACGACTGGGCAGAAGCCAATGATCTGATTGGAGGATCCCGGCTCTCTGTTCTATACATCACTGGGTATCTGAGCCACAGGTGGCAGGGGAAGGCTGTACGTTGCCGTAGCAACACGGAGCAGAAGGCGGGGACGAGTTATGGCGCTATGATGTGAGCAGACTATCAACGGCGGTAGATATGTGCGACAATAAGTGCGAGGAGAAAAGATTATAAAAGAGGGGAGGGAACGAAGGAGGGGACGCGAGGGTTTCCTGAGGTGAGGCCAGGACATTCTGCATCCAACTTTGCCTCTCTCTCTTCCCTCTCGTTTCCTTCTGTTTCCTCCCTCGCTCTCTCCATCTCCTTATCAGCTTTACCCTATTTTCTCTTCTCCCTCGTCTCCTCACTTTGTCAAAAGGGGAACAGCGTGTGGCCGTGCGCTCGGTGCTTATTAATAGAGACATTATATCAGTGCATTTCAATGAGGAACAGAGCGAATGTGGAACAGCACTGCTTTGCAGAACCTCTGGGATGGGTTTCTCACAAAGCCTCTTAGGACCAAGTAGATCCGTTCCCTATTTAACGTCAATGAACAAAGATCGTAACGCTAAGATGATTTTGGAAAACTAGGCCATGTTCAGTTGTAATATTGCTCTCTTATCACAGATGAGTTCTTCAGGTGTCCTGGCCTCCTCAGTGGACTGAGGTCAAACATGGCAAGGGGCAAGGTCTTGCTGCTGGTGGGTGAAAACCTTTTCAGGATTTAAGAAAAAACTGCAGGGCTGTACACTTACTTTTTTGGTGTGAGCGAGCTCAAACATTTAGGAGCACACAAGACACGAGAGCAGAGGTCAAACATGTTTCAATGTATAATGTGTACTGTGTCGTGCTTCAGATGGAGATTGACAGAGTCCCATCTGAAGGCTCCAAGCAAAAACGGCAGAACATTATTTCTTTTTCATAGATGAGCCGAGGGAATTCTTTGGGTTAAAACGGTCTGGTTTGGAATCAGGAGTTGATGATGTTAGTCATGACTCGGGTTATGGGAGGAGTGAGCGTCGGCTGCGAGGTGGTTCTGCAGTCCAAGCGAAGCCTCTTTGGTGCCTGACAGTCGGTCTGTTTACTGGCGTGCAGAAGAACTGTGGCAGCTTCTTCATTTTTTTGTTCGTTCAAACGGTAATAACCATTAATAATTAACTGATATGGGAATTGAGTTTGTGTTCTAATAAGCAAAAAAAACTCGTTTTCCTTTAAATGAAACGCTCTGAAACAACGTCTGACATGTTGATAGCGTCATTTTTCCCCTCACAGTTATGACACGCAATGGTCTCACGCTACAGACGGCTGTAGCAGCAGAAAGTATAGCGGGGAGGCTGTCCAATCACTGATCACGTTTTGACGAAGGGACGTTATCGTTAGCGATTTTGGGGGCTTTGAAGAAAACTCGTGAAAAATAACTGTTTTCTGCAACATGGAGACAGACTCAAACAAGCCAGAACCTCGGTGGTATATATTAATGACTTGTCACACTGTTCAGCCCTGAACGGTCTGGTTTTTTCCTAGATGACCATGCATTTTTGAGAATCCAATGGCTTCTAAAGAGTTTCTTAAACCAAAGGGTGCTAGAATCTACAGAGGACCATGTAATCCTCTCACTGTAGTTAAAACCACATTTGCAGTTCTGAGGTTTTCATACAACAGCGATTTCCAACTTGAGAAAGCTAGTTACAGACGCAAAGTAGGTCTGCCCAATATTATGATGGGTATCCTCAGTCTAACTGATCCGGGGGTTAAAGGTCACTGTGGGCTACGGTAGGTTCTGTCAAGTCAGTGGTCAGACCAAACCATGATGCTCATGGACACGCACCAACTGAAGGACACCGACATACTCAGTTATGGACCTCCAAACTGCAACTGGTCCCAAGGGTTGTGATTCCTCTCAACTCTCTTCTTTATTTACCCTCTTCGCTAAGATGTATATCACGTTGTTTGTAAGGTAGTGAGTTCAAATTCTCTCCGTAGTTAAGATAATAACAAGACATAAACACCATAATAAATACATATGAGGTGATTCATTACTGCAATATTTAGCAAATATTTCCTTGTCAACATACTTGTCTTCACAGAACACATGAGTGGTACTGATATGAACTCGGTACCTTAATGCATTAGTGCTATAGGACGTGACATAATACAGAAAATCAGGTTCTAGAAGTTGCTCCAAAATCAGATCATCGACTCTACAGGGGGAGCCTGTGGTGCAGGTGTGACGCTTTTATCATCATGTTTTGGTCTTGAGTTACTGAAACACCCCGCCAGATTGAACGTGACGTCAAGGACAGATAGCAGGTATCACGTAGTATAAACGTGGGTTACCGGCCTGTTTTACCGGTTTGTGTTAACGCAGCACTTACCGCCCTCTTTCATCACGTGCATGTGCCGTAAGAGATTCATGTATCAGTCGTGCATCTTCCTTCTGTATGAAACCTGTGTGAAATGAATTTTCTTTCCTACAATGTTTTCAAATGTGTTTGGCCACACATGCAAGTCACCAAGAAATTCCACATCGTCCAATGGATTTAAAAGGCGTGTTTTGATCTGTTTGGATCGGGCATCATGGCCAACATTGTGATTGCAGTTGTAGGAGTGCATGAGGCGGAAGGAGACTTGCTTGAGGAGGAATGTAGATTGCCACGACATTTTTGGGGTGAGAAACGCAGCTTCAGGTGTTACAGAGGCGACTAGAGATAGATTCAGACGGAGATAACTGCTCTGAAATCATCAACTCAGCGCAACCACGCAGTTCCCGTCTTGGTGAAAGTTACTAGCGCATGCACGTTACATTTTTATGCAACTGGCAGCTTCCAACATACCACTGGTCTGAGTACTGGGGTCAGTTAGTCCTCCGTTTCTCCATGTTTGTCCAAATTTACACCATCAATTAACATGTCGATTTTCAGCGGCTTTCACCTGGGACTCGGCTGAGGCGGCGTAATGGTGTTACCACTGAGTTTTATGAACCTGGCCCACAAGAATGTGTCTACACAAAGAGACAGGCGCCACAATGACGAGAAAATGTCCTGCGTAACATGTACCACGGTGACGGGACATAACAGTTTTAAGCTCACAAAACTGCAAGTATATGGTATATATATGGTTAGCCTGCTTCACCACCAACTAGTCTATTGCTGGTCATAGACAGGAGAGAGAAAAACAAGAAGACAACAGAGGGGAGAAAAAGTATGAGGTAGAAAAGAGAAAAAGGAACTCACCACTGGATTCTTCTCTTCACCGTTCTGTCTCTTCCTTCCTTTTCTCAGCGTTGTCTGTTCTTATTTACCAAGGTGTGTAACAACCATGCTTTATGTTACATTTGCCAGAGAGCTCTTCTTTGTACTTCTGGCTGTCCCTGGGGGAAGCAGGAACCTCTTGTTCCTTGGTTAGCTTCACTTCTCTGGAGGCTTCTTGGGGTGAATGGAAGCCCAAGGCAAGTGACTGGCGTCGCCTGCTAGGGGGCACTGCTGAGTCTCTTCTGCTGTCTCAGGATGCCTCCCAAGCAATTGCTGATTTATGGTATTACCTCTAAGGCAGGTGGAATGCTAGTATATGATGTTAGATTGAAGCACCAAGATTGAAGCACCAGGCTAACGAACAGCGTTTCCTGCCAGGCAGATTGAAGCACCAGGCTAGCTAACAGAGTTGCCTGCTGGGCGGGTTGAAGAACCAGGCTAGTGAATGATGCTGCCTACTGGGCAGTCGTCTTCTATGTCCTTGACTGAGTCTCAGGGAGCTCTGTTTGCTGAGGTAAGTTGTTGCCGCCAGGTGTATTATGGAAGGGTGAGGCTAGTGTGTGTCGCCACCTGCCTGCCATATAACTCCTTGCATCCCAATAATGGCGAGCCTGTCTGAGCTGGCAGCAGGTAAGAGGTCAAAGGTCATTGCTGGTCGGTTACAGTGAGGAGAGGTTGAGAGGCAATAGAGGTTGTCATGGTAACAGCTGTGAGAGGTTACAGATGTGTTTTTTTCCCGTGTTCCAGTAACTGGGTTGGCTGCATGGTGGAGGAGGTAGGCAGTGGGAGAAAACCCCTGAGGTAAACAGAGAAATGCTGAACCGAAAAAAAAAGAGAAAGATAAGAGGCAGATAACAGAAGATAAATTGCTGTTTTCTTTTTTCCTCTCGATTTCTCTGGGAGGTAGAGAGAAGACGAAGTCTCTCCCAAGACTGGCAAACACCAAATGTTACAAAAAAAAATTGAAAAAGAGAAAGAGAGGACGGTGTAAGGTATCTTTGTATCTATCTTCTCCTCCTCTATATTCTTCTATCTTATTTCTTTTCTGAAGAAGGTGCTGGTACTCTCCCAGTGTCCAGGTACAATGTGTCCATGTGAAGAAGACTCTTGGCCTCTCGCCGCGCACAGGTGGGCTTCTTCAATGGGTCCACCTACGAAAGACAACACACAAAGACTGGTCAGAATGTGACAATATTACCACATGGGTTTAAGTGAGATAAAATAAGATAAACTTTACTGTCCCTAGTGCATGAAAACAGCAACAAACAGCAACTTGGAATAGAAGCATCATTCATGCACCAATCATCATCATCATAGGATAAAAACATGAACTATACAATCAGTCCATCAGACACACATTGCATCTTTCAATCGATTCTTCAAAGCATATAATCCATCCTTGAGTATGCTTCTTTACATCAACAGAATACTTTTATACTTGACTGTATCGCTCCTTCGGTGGGACTACAGCTCAGCTCTGATTAGTACGGTGGCCCCTTTGACCAAACCCGCGCTCTCTCCTGCAGAGTCTTTAAGAAATGTTGCAGGAAGAACATCTGGAGGGCAAGCAGAGCACCTCATATGAAAAAAAAAAAAAATAGACCAGTATCAAAACAGTTTATATTGGGGGGGTTGGGGAGGATCACCAAAACTCAACAAAGTAATCATTAAAAAAATCTAAACGATCAGAAGTAATAAAATGGAGGCAGATGAAACATTCAAGGGTCCAAACCTGACAACTGAATCGGAGCTGGGAGTGAGAGGAACATAAATCAGGCTTTATCACACAGGGTGGTCGGAAACAATGGTTTCTATACAAACTTGAGGTGATGCAAACAATGGCTGGGAAAATGTATTTCCTACCACAGCAACTCGCCACGCCTTGAGGTGGAATGACACTTAGATGTTACTTTGGAGGGTTTTATCACTTTGAAGAAAACTTTTCAATCAGTACACGTGCTTTGGTAACTGTTCCATCAAGGCCGCGTACACCTGTCAGACACATTATGTCAGCACACGGATTCATTCCCAGGAGCAAAAGGAAAGCAACAGTGTGTAATGCGTAGGATTTTTGCCAGTGAAATGATACTCCATCAGTGTAATAGTGACAAAGAACGTGCAATCAAAAGCGTCAAGTGTGCACACTCTCTGCAAAACAGCTCCTAGTTCAGGACGCATAGCAGCTACAGGGTGGAAAGTATAGTTGGAACCTGTGT
>OOFE01050093.1:9226-20744 GCA_900323365.1 Monocentris japonica
AAAAGAGAGTTTCTTTTATGCTCAGTGAAATGGAATCACAATTCAGAGCGAGTTCAGTGTGTGCCCCCCCCATAGTGGAGAGTTACTCCTGTTTATCAATTATTGACCGTCAGTGACACACACCAAGGTTTGCACACTAAAATCAAAGTGCACATTCTTACACACACAATGACTGTTGCTCTCCCAGCTACGCCTATGTTTGTCTGACTCTCTCTCTCTCTCTCTCTCACACACACACACACACACACACACACACACACACACACACACCCTTTTCAGCTGGGAAGTGTTAATCAACTGTAGATTGCATGGCTGTCGGTAGCTACAGTGTTCCACCAGGGTATTGATTGCCAAGGTATTACATGATCAAGAAAGTGGCAAATACTGATTAGCTGCCGGCCAATTGGATTCCTGAGGACCTCCTTGACACAAACATAGTTGGGGACAAATGTGACGATTTTGTGACCCAACACATGGAACAACACTTAGGGGAAATAATTAGCAGTTACTGATTTTCCTGCCAATATATACACTTTTTCAGTCTCATTTCATTGCAGAACATTTTGACCTTGCATCTGTTAGCACGCTTAAGGTGCTGCATGCTCATTGAAAAACTAACATATAGTCTTCTTCCAGTTTGTCTTTACTACAGATTAGCATTCTAGCGATCTTAAAAAAGGCACAATGATCCCAGTTAGTTACAGTATGGGGATAAAATCTGTTTGACCCCAAATTATATTTCATCAGTTTCTTTGGTTTGACTGCCACGTCCTCAAATCAGTTGCTGTTGTTGCATTGTGAAAATGTGATGCACGCCCACTGCTCGACTCTCATGATTACCACCCATATTTCATGTTTTCAAAATATTGAAAATCTTTTTTAACTCTCATCATTTAGAATTTTGTTTGATTTTTTCTTTGGGTGATATCGAGGCAGAAAAGTAACTCCTCGTGGCCAGAGTTTACTCGTCTCCTGGCTGGGCCTTTGGTAGCTGAGGCAATGGCCCTTGCCGTTCAAATGAATGAGGGTATATTTGACAGGTGGAAAACCACATATTGCGATGTGATGGGTGGGATAGTTTTCCTTCTACTTCTTTTTGTGAATACCCAGGTTTTGCCACATTTTTTTTTGCGCCCAGTTGGAACAGCGAATGAGTCGATTAGGTCGAGAGAGTGAAGTTATGATGGCAGCTGTGACAGCAAATGTCAGTGGAGATGAGGGCAATTATGTGGCTGACTTAACAAAAAGCTGTGACTTGTTCACAGAGGGCAGCTAACGCCCACTCAGCCAGGATTGATGCAAGCTGGCAAGAGCTACCAACACCATTTCCAAGTGAGCAGTTGGTATCCTTAGCCGACAGGTAGTCCGAGCCACAACAGGCTGTGTTGCTGGGACTGTCTGCTGTTTTCCCTTGACGAGAGGCTGGTGCAGGTTTCAACAGCCGTAGCTGCTTGATTAAAGCAGCTCGGAAACACCAGGAGCGAGCCACAGTGAGCCGGAAAACCTTCAGCAAAAGAAGAGTTGATCTCCAGTTGAGTGAGCGGCAACGTAGGAAAACACACAATGAGAAGGTCAGACAGGATAGGGAAAGAGCTTCCATTCAGAGGACATGATGAGAGTCAACTAACAAAAGGGATTTATTTAGGATTGCTTGACATTCTGGCCGTGGATGACAGTGATCGTAGATGCCACCTTGCAACATCAGAAATGTTCACTGACACATCTAGCACAATTTGAAGATATAACCGATGACAAGGTTTTTTTTCTAGATCGCCAAAACGCACACAATTATTGAATAAGATTTGCTAGCACCATGTTCCTAGAGTGGCCCTTACGTGATGGTACTTCTCATCCCACTTGGTCTGCATCGTGTTTGAGACTGTGCAGATAGAAACATCACCCTCTTGTCCAGCTTTGAGTTCTGCTGCGTGGCCACCTTCAACTCCACACTGTGCTGATTGACATTTCTTCAGAGCAAAGAGCTAGACATGCAGTTCTGTTTCAACATGAGTCTGATAATATTTTTACAACACTGAAGACATTTGTGGTTTGATGTTTGGCTGCATGTGAGTTTCACAATGTGAAGTATGCTGGTTACTTTGGTGTACAGCCTATACAATATACGTATAGATAGTCTCTTCATTCAGCACCATGCTGTGTGTGGCCAATTATTTGAGCTGCTGTTCTTTCAGCACACCAGTCTAGTCATTTGATGTGCTGTTGTTGACAAGGTTGATGGGAATGGGTGCAGCTTGTTCTGCATTTTCCCTGCAGCATATCTGCCTTTATATTTCGATGAGTGAGTAGAAGAGCACATCTTTCACATGGCTTTAGCTGTCAAATAATGCAGGATATGTGTTGTCCCAAAGTCTCAGGTGTGTTGAAAACAGCGTGCAATTTGTAAGTGCAAGTAGTCTGATAAGATCCAACAAAGAGACAAGCAATCAAATAGAAATAGTTGGCAGGGGACCAGGGCTGTCAACAGAGGGTTATCTAGATTCAGATTGTGAACGATCACATACTAGCTCAACACAATGTGTTTGCAGTGTGGGTGCTGGGTTAAGTTACACGCTCTGTAGTATCCGTCAGAATTCTTGTGTTTGTCTCATGGTATCTGCTTTTCCTCACTGTCTCTCCTACTTGCTATACTTTACCTCTTGTTCTTGAAACAAAGGCCTTGTTCTTTCTCAACAGAGAGAAAGACATAGATAGAGATAAGTGGTGTACGCGGTTTGAGGCTGGCAGGCAGACTCACAGACGGGGAGAAAAAGTGAGCAATTTGGAAGCAGACGCACAAAGACAAATACCAACTGATACCAGCTGATCTGCTAGCTGAAAGGAAAGATCCTTGAGAAATTTGCAAAGAGCTCACAATCAGAGTTCGAACACCAACATCAGTGCGTGTCCGTGCATGCGTATGTACACATTTTCCATATATCAGTTGCAACATGCATCTGTTCATTAGCTCATCGTAGAGTGGCCCCCTGTGACAAGCCGGGGTGAGGTTGAGCATTAGAAGTGAAACAACGAGCGGTTCGTGAAAATGCCCGTCTGTCTCCTCTCCTTTCAGTAGGTGGGGAAGCAGAGACCGGAGCCCATGGGAGACAGAGAGGAACAGGCATTTCTGAAGAAGCTGCACGAATACAAAGTCCAACAGGATGTTTTTATTCCACTATCCTCTTGAGGTGGGTGTCTGAAAAATATCCTAGCAGAAAAACACAACTAGCCCCCCCCACCCAAGATGGCCACTCCCGTCCGTAGATTTGAGAGGAGAAGACTCACGAATCAGTCAAACCAGAAACAGTGAAAATCCACATGCAGGTTATACATCAAGATCTGGGGTTGGGGATATACACAGTGGAGTAATAAGAGGGGAAATGAAACTGATAACTATGAGCTGACTGCTTGGCAACATAATTGCTGACAATTATCTGTCTTCTCTTGTTTTAACCATTCATCTCTGTCGATTCAAGCATTGTGAGTGTAATACTCCTTCACCGGCGGGGAGGGGTCATTTATTTCAGTCGCTGATTAAATTAATTACCCAGCTAATCCATGTTGCCTTGTGATATTCACCAGAAGCCTGTCTGTCAGAGCCAGAGAGGAGACAGAGGGCGGGAGAGAGAAAGGCAGAAAATGAGAGAGATAGCAGGAAAGAAAGAGAACTAGAATAAAATTCACTGAGGCAAAAGCAAGACTAAATGGGAGTCTACGTGAGAGGAGTGTCACAGTGTGCTGGTGCTCTCAAGTTGAGACCACCCACAGTTTGTGACCTACAATAAGCTACTATTGTCTCTGTCTTTATAGATGCTAGTAAACAGCTTGTGGATAGCACAGTGCGCAAAATTGAGCTATAGAACAAAGCTGGCTCTCCTGAAAGCATCTAACAGCCGCATTACCGAGACCACCTGAGAAGCCATTGAGTGATAATGCATCTTCCCTTGATGCCTCACGGAAACACTTCAGAAACCTGTCTAACCAGTTCCATGAAATGCTGGTCTGTTCCCCATTACGACTGACCATATACTTCACTTTGCTGGGTAGCCATAGGCTGCAACTGCAGTACTGTGGTCATGTGTGTGCCACTGGTTTACCATGCAAAAAATACAATTTTAACATGGACAATGATTTTGCTTCTTTTCCTCATTTGTGGTACATGTGTGAAATGGAGGATGTTTAATGTCATTGTTGCACATAGCATGGCCTGAAGCAAGTTTGACATTGCGCTAGCCAAATCCAATTCTCACCTGCAAAAAAAATGTATTTGGTGGCTGCATACCCAGAGTTTTCTTGAACAAAATTCTGCAGACATGCACAAAGAACAGGACACCCTCCCCTCACTATATTGTCCCTCTTTCTCAGTGAGCAATTTCTTATACTGAAGGGATGGTGTTATTGTCATGTGGTGGTGATTGTCATTTTTCCCCCAATTGTCCCTGAAAATCAGCAGCTCATTTGGTAGATTGATTTAGCGAATTCTACTAACGAGGTGAACGCCATTGGTGATGGTTATTAGTGTTGAACTGCCTGATGCCAAGAACTCCCAAACCAAATGAGTGGCTCTACTGTTTGTAATGGCAACCAACCATTTTTGCACTGTGTCATCAGAGCTACTAACATGAAATAAGACATGAGAAAATCTCTCACTTAGCACTTTCAAGCCAAGCCATGCCTCTTACAGCCAAAACATCATCTATCCAATCAGCCACTTTCTACAGAGCACATCTCATTCACTCAAGAGTTAATTACAAAACTATTTCCTTAATTTGAAGAGCAAAATTAAAAGAAAACACAGCTGGAAACTATTGAGATATAAATAAAAGATGATGATGAGTGAAGACGAAACAAAGGAAAAAAATAAATATTTTGAAAAAATATTTTGCCACTCTGAAAACCTATGCTAAAACTGTTCATGCCATGTTCAGAATATGATTCATATCATGTATTTAAAACAATTTTTGAACTGTAAAACAACAGACCAGGGTATACTACTATATTTTTCTACAACCATTTCTATGGCATTTCTGTTATATTGGTCATTGGGAGAGGAAAGGGAGAGAGAGAGAGGGGACAGGTTGAGGTTGGAAGTCAGATGGTAACCTAACATAACATTGCTTGTCGTGGACACATGCCCCAAACTCCAAACTGGTTCAAGTGCTGCCTTTATCCATTTTCGTCTTCCAAAACTGCTCTTTCCAGACTTTCCCTCCCTGCCCTTTCCCCTAGTTTCATCAGAGACCTTCATCCACAGCCATCATAGCATCATCATCTCTGGGCAGTTTAAGTGGGTTCTGACCGGTCTGGCTGATACAAAGACGTCAGGCTAAAGCCCACAGCTCCACAGGCCAAACGTAATTGATGCATTCTAGTGGTTGTATTTTGTGGATCAGGAAGAGGAGCAGAGAAAAGTGTGCATTGAGACAGAGACCGGGAGAGAAAGGGAGAGGAATGCTTGCGGTCAGACACCCACAATTATAGCAGCAACAGTCAAGGTACAACTCATGATTATTGGATTTTTGTTATGTTCCCATTCATCATTCACTTGTCAACTTCTGACCAACGTCATTACACTTTACTATTCTTTGTGGAGTGTCCAGCTGACATGACACTGGGATGACCATTATTCCTTTTTCCAAACATGTTTGCATTGTTGAATGGATGAATTCAACTGATGTAGCATAATATAACATTTTTCACAGTGACTATGGGTACAACTCGGCTGCGTCTCATACGTAGCCAGATCATCGAAGTACCAGTGCCAGTGATTTTGTTGATAGATTTGGTGACCCACCCCCCCGGCAACTTTATTCACCAAAAGCGATGAGCAACAAATCTAGCGACACTTTCCGACCGTGGAGAGCAGTGTTAATGTGTTGACTCCCAAAGCATTTGGCGACAAATCTGTACAGCTGATGCTGATTTCACTACTTGCTTGTCTAATCCAATGACGTCTGATGATCACCGTGCTTCCCATACACAATACAGCCCCTCCCTCTGCTGAGAGTGGGGACTGTAGCAGATACACTGATACGCAAATTAGAGTGTTTGAGCAGCCAATAGTTACTTTCCTTGGAAAAGATCACAGTTAGGATCACACGAAGACGAAAAGAAGAAGAAGCGTATAGGGTATTGCTGCTTTTACAGCTACCAATGCATGAACAGTGTTCCTCATGGTAGTGTCCATTAGAGTAAGAAGCAAGATTGTTAATTAACACGTTCCTGCTTCTATTCCAGTTGGACTTTTACCATTTCTGCTTCCAGTTTAAGACAGACATTTTTATATGGTTGCACACAGGATTTGAGCACTCCAGTGTGAAGCCTACGCTCTAAACCTTTGCGAACTTTACAAAAGCAGCACAACAGAGACGTGCCTTCTTCCCATGTTCTTAATTTGCAATGTCAAAAACGACCTAGAACAAAAGCTGAACTTTATTCAGGGGAATAAATTTAGTCTCACCCTGCTCATTAAAGACCCATGACTTATTTTGGTTCCCAACCCGTAAAGAAATGCTGTCCTGGAGCAAGCTAAAAGGGTTTTCCAGAACATGGATCTGTCATTGGTGTCACACGACGACATCCTAGCTCTTGCCTTGGGGTTTTCCTTTTTTTCCTTGTATAAAGATGATCCTTTGTGCATTTGGAAAATTCAGTGACTCACAGCGCCACAAAACCCGATTGACCAGATACATAAACACAGGGCGCAAAAGGGGTAAAGTCTTGTATGTTTTTCACATTCTGGAAACGTTTAACGTATGGAGACAGTTGGTTTTCAGATAGTTTACAGTCATGCTATGGTCTTGCTAGCCAATGTAAGATTGTGGAGCCATTTCTCTGCTCTACTCTTACTTGGTGTTAATACTCAAGTTTCCCCTTTAGAGCCAAAGATGTATCATTTCATTCCAGACAGAAAAGGAATGAAATAACAGATAAGAGCTGTCTACACACACACAGTTTGCAAAGTCTATAGAACCTTGAGGGTATTCAGTTCATGCATCCACAGTCCACACATCTCTCTTACAGAAGATATCACTGTTGTCCTGGGAAAATTTCACAACTCCAATCTTGGTGATTTTTATGTTTTAACTTCAGTTGAAGGATTCCATGCTCCTCTATGAGTTGAGAAATTTCTACCACCTTTGGTCTTATGAAACCCTTTCAAAACAAGCTCAAACATGCATGGTTGTCATGCTGGTTTGCATTTTGGAGATACTGGGTTTCAACTGGACAACGACGACATGCAGAGCATAATAACAGCATGCAGAACACAGAGGCAAGAGTCAAATACAGACTCACGGGGAATCATTCCCTCCTGGGGCCTCATGTTTAAAACTTCACATAGATTTGCCATTAAACTGCTCTGTACGCAAGAAGGTGGAAACATGAATGCAAACATTTATTCTCAGATTTACAGAACATAGCGAGAACACCACCAGCAGTAGGCGTGTTTCTTGTTTTGTACATGTAAACAAACCTAATATGCACACCCTGACAACTACCAAAATAAAGCATAACTGGTTTTTAGAATGCCCCATGTTCACCAGTTTCCTTTTTCATTCCTCATTCAGCTCTTTCAGTGGAGGATATTTAGCAGGTGTACCTTCTGGCTGGGTGCTCTGCCAAGAACTATAAACAGACTTCCAAAAAAATCTATGAAAAACACTGGAGCGGTGCCACTCAAGGAAGATAAAAAAAAAGGCTTTTAAAGACTAGAATTGACCTCAACTACACCATATTTTTTTATTGGCGGCCACATTAGGCTCACGTGTTTTGGCGTAAACCTTCATCGTCGCATCATGCTGGTTAGGAAAGTTCTCAAGTGTGCACAATCTCATCATCAAAAGCTAGAAAATTGACATGACCTTTAAATATGAAACATTTTCTATCCAAAGCCTGCCATTGTCTCACAAATTGCAAAAGTCAGTATTGCAAATACAATATATTTTCAGTAACTTGAAACCTTAGCTGTAGTGTACTGTGGGGGTTGACGGGCAAAGAAAACTGTGTGGAACATGATATTTAATAACGAGATGAAAACATACAGATATCACATGTATGATAGGAGTGGTGGGAGCCTACTAGGAGAAGTGTGAAAATCTGAAGTGAACTAAACACGCTCACCCCTACCTCAATAACAACTGATGAGATACTCTTGAGCAAGCAACTGCTTTAGTGGAGCTGTTCTACGGTCAACAGCATAATGGGCACCTTTGAGGTGTGAAAGTATGCAGCTGAACAAGTGTGAAGCTGGTTGTTGTTGATTAAGAGCATATGGGTCCAGCAATTCTTCCCTGGGTACAATGTGATAGCAATGGGCAGCTCACAGGTGTGAATGTGTGCAGCTGAATGAGTGTCAAGTAAGGGGTTTTGCCCACAAACAGCATAAGTGCTCAGCAAATCTTCCCTGGGTAAGTAAAGGTTAGCTGCCATGCAAAATCTTGAATCTCCAAGTTTTCCCCTTTCACTTACAGTGATTGTCTGCCGTCGTTTCCCGTCCACAGAAAGTGATTCGTGACCCTGGGATCAAGTCAGCTAGTTAGAAATGCATTGTAGGGCCCAGAGAGTCAAGTGGTTAAGACCTCGTGGTTAAGACTTGGAACCATGTGTGCCCCGACTGGCCTTGGACTGAATCCTGCTCGAGCTTTCTCTCCTGTGTCTTCTCTCTTCTGTCTCCCACGTTTACTTTCTCACTGTCCCAATAAAGAAAAAAAAATACTAACAGGGTGAGCGGACGAGCCACTTAAATGCATGGTAAATGCTCAAAATTGCCTGTTGATAAGAAGCCCAATCAGTTTTTCATCAGTTCCTGAAAGGTTGACGTTTTGGAGGTATGAGGTTTCTGCAGTGTTGTGATCATATGTACCCACTCTCTGTTTTTTTTATGTCTCTAAGCAGTCTAATTGTCTGGTATGCATGCTGAGAGAAACAATACTGAATGTACAATTACTGTAATGATTACTCAAAAGGCTTCATGTGTATGCACACTGCGCAATCCACACCAACACCACACACACATACACACACACACACACAATTTTAACACACTCAAACTGCCCACACCACAGAGAGTACTCAATTTCAAAACAGACCAGTGCATCCGATATTAGCCCCATAATGTATACCGATTAAATACTTGTAAATAGTACAAGTCGATCACGACAGTCAGAATTAGGAGAGGTAATTGGCCATGTCTTGTAGGGATTGAACATGCCGGTGTCCACTGAGAGCTCAGCTTGTGGATCAATGGGTTTCCACATTTAAACATGGACTGTACACCGACAGATCAATGGACACAGAGTTTCCGGATGGATTGAGAGGTATGGAAGGTCAATGTTAGACAATTATCCCATCCAGAGAGAGGATGAAACCAGAAAGAGTGGAAGAAATTATGTGGAGGGGATTTCAGGAGAGGTGGGAGTAGAGAGATACAGCAATGAATGAAAGGTAGAAGAGTTGAAGACAAAAAGGTAGACATGAAGGGAGGCGAGGCGAGGACCATGGAACGAGTGCGGCAAAGTGTAAGGTGGAGATGGAGAGAGAGCGAGAGGGATGTGAGAGAGGTGGAGTGATTTAAGAGAGCAAGAGAGAGGAATGAGAAAAACACTGGAGTAACTGGAGAAAGGGAATAGGCCTGCCAAATAACAAACCGGCAGATGGATGTTTATGTTTGTTCACAGTTTCATTCACAAAGCAACTTGGATCTCTCACTGCTAGGAGCTCCCACACTGTTTTCTGACCTGAGAGGAAGTCCTACTGTACCAAGTCTACACTCCTAGTCGCATCCCACCAAGCTTTCATTAAACCCCCATGTGCAGATTGTAGACACAGGGTTTAAGAAAGAAAAAATGCCCCCCTAATCCATAACACTTCTGCCCCTTAATCAATGATCAGGCCATATGATCTGAAACTTCACCATACCCTAAGACACCGTCAGTCAGGACCAATCCAACAGCATAAGGGAAAGCTGCCATCCTGTACAGAAATGGAAATCAAGCTGCCAATCTCACTGACAGAAACAAGGTTTGACACCTCCACGTCTGAGAAAGCTCAAGAGTTGGGAAATGGGCATTCAATGCATTCAAATGAACTCTGAGAAATTGGGAGAAATGACCGATTCAATTCAACTCAGTGCAATCAACACCCAGTCCTTACTATCCCAGAGTTAAGACTGGTTTGCAGAGGAGTTTTAATTACCCTTACAAAAAGGTCATAGATAGATAGATAGATAGATAGATAGATAGATAGATAGATAGATACCAATGGGCACTTTCCTATGGGGGTGTCCAGGTAGTTGTGGATAGGGTTATAGTAGTACTACTGAGGGAAATATGACCCCACAGTCCAATGTAACTCAATGTAACTCAATGATTATTAGGCTGATGGGTGGGTGTACTGTAACCACCATGTGCTCAGGAAAGGGGTAAATACAGCCCAACATCCAATTTGTGTCAATGGTAACTTGACTGATTTTTTTTTCTCTTGTGCAAAAGAGCTATAGTAATCATACATTTTAGAAAGATACTATACACATATCACAGCAAAAATACCAGTCCCTATAGTATTATTACAGGAATACTATAGCGATACTCTAGGAGATCATGACTATCATAAGTATGATACGCCATAGGAATATTACAGTGATTTGTTTTGTTCAGGTTCAAGCGTCTACTACGAGCGGATGCTACCTCCAAGATCCACATTGTAGCCTACACAGGTTCAAAAAGACGGGGAGGGAAAACACTCGAGGGTTACTTGCTACTGCTGGCCTGAACTTGGCAGTGGATTAAAGATGACAGGAGACAACAAAGCTAGCAGCCAAAATCCAGTCTACCCACCGCTCCATTCATTCCTCCTACTACGCTCGGGAGATTGCTGGATAGGCTACCAAACTAAAAGCATTTCGGGTCAAATTCAATTACAGCCGGGCAGTGAACCCGAAGTTGAAAGGGCAAACAAGAAGGGGAAAAAAAGTATTCGTAAACCCCTACCAACAAAAACAGTGGAAGCTTATTTACCGACAGTGCCTGCTCCACAGCTCATCCACACGTGGGGACAAAGGGAATTCCCGACGCCTTTGAACTTGTTTCTGGATTGGGGGAAGGCAGTCAGCACACGCGCAACGTCTTCAGTCCGTATCAGCGACTGTTCAGTCCATCCTCTGTTGGGAAACGTTTATTCCACGGTCCTCCCTAGCGGTCAGTGTAATCCAGACTCTTCGGTCGGTGCCTTTGCCTGTTTTTTATTCACATGATCGTGGGGCTTGTTGGTTGTCCACTTTTCCAGACTGAAACAAATTTGCGCCAAATTGATTCTTTTTTCCAGGCGTGTTCAGTTTTTAACATTCACGACCTGCTTTCCAAAACCGGAGGAGGTGGAATGTTTTTGTAGGGGAGGGGGGTGTGACACCTTTCTCGTATCAAATGCATCTGAAAGTCGGTGTTACCGTCCTTTCCTTTCCTTCCCTTCCCTCCCTCCTCCTCCTCCTCCTCCTCAGCAGAGGGGGAGTGTAGACCAATTGTGT
>OOFE01050095.1:7504-19487 GCA_900323365.1 Monocentris japonica
TAACCAGGTCAGGCTGGTAACTTTCACTAACCAGGTCACACTAGTAACCTTCACTAACCAAGTCTTACTGGTGACCTTCACTAACCAGGTTGTATTGGTAACCTTCATTAACCAGGTCATACTGGTAACCTTCACTAACCAGGTCACACGAGTAACCTTCACTAACCAGGTCGCACTGGTGACCTTCACTAACCTGCTCGTACTGGTGACCTTCACTAACCAGGTCATGTTGTGCTTCTATTCTTCCATAGAAACACAACATATCTATATTTTTTATCATGTTGGCTTTTATTGATTATTGTTTATTTCCTGTAAAACACTGGATTCAGTGATTGTTTCCAATAAATCAATACACCGATCAGCCACAACATGGAAACATAACATCGATTATCTCGTTACCATGGCACCTGTCAAGGGGTGGATATATTGGGAAGCAAGTGAACAGTCAGTTCTTGAAGTTGATGTGTTGGAAGCAGGAAAAATGGACAAGCGTAAGGATCTGAGAGACTTTGACAAGGGCCAAACTGTGACGGCTAGACGACTGGGTCAGAGCATCTCCAAAACGGCAGGTCTCGTGGCGTGTTCCCCCCGGCAGTGGTTAGTACCTACCAAAAGTGGTCCAAGGAAGGACAACCGGTGAACCGGTGACAGGGTCATGGGCGCCCAAGGCTCATTGATGCGCGTGGGGAGCGAAGGCTAGCCCGTCTTGTAGTGTCAGCACCCTGCACAAACCTGTCATCACTTCTATCGATATCGTCTTTGTCTTGATTGTGTGATTGATTGTGTGTGATTGATTGATTGTGTGTGTGTGTTCAGGATGCGTCAGGAGAGCCAATCATCAGTCCGTGTGCGGGTAACGATGACATCATTCAGGGTTACCTCTTCAAACGCTCCAGGAGGAAAAGCAAAACCTGGAAGAGGTACGCTTGATAATCTAAATGAACAAAAAGTAAAGAAACTTTGCACAAGACAGATGGACTCAACCTGGCGCCGACCAACCAGGTCTGATGGTCAGACTTCACTTTGCTGCTGTGAGTTCATGTGCTGCCAGTCTGGTCTATGGACATGGAGAGAGACTCGGTGACTCGGTGACTCAGTGACTCAGTGAGTTAAAGACATTCACTTTCACAGGCAATGAGACTCCAAACCGATGCCATCAGGCTCCAAAGTTACTTTCTGTCCCCCTTCAGTCTGTAATTACACCATGGAGCCTCCGATGGAAACACCACCATCCCAGTACTGGCTTCGTTTGTGTTTTGATTCGGTGGATTGACATTTTTCCACTGACTGACTTAGCCTTGATAAAGAACGATCCTACACATTTAAACTCAGATACTGTCTCTAACTCGTGGTTTGACAGGAAACCTAAACCTCAACTCTTTGAATTTGTTGTTTCAGATGTTGGTTTTCCATCAAAGACAACCAGCTCGTCTACAGAAAGTCTCATAAGGTAACATTCAGTCAAACACTGTTAACAAAGAAAAGTTCTTAAGAAGATTAATAGTAACCCAGAATGTGTTTTCATTCATTTTGTCAGTAGTTTTAGAGAGATTTCATTTAGGAATGAAACTCTTTAATTGATGATGATGAATTTGTGTATTATTATTATTATTGCTGATAAAAACTTATTAGAAGTACTAATTGATTAATACACTTTAACAAAGTGGAATTATTGATTTATTTTTTTATGGTGCTGATCATGTTTTTTTTTCTTTTACTGGCGATTAATTTGTTGTTCAAGGTCTTAAAATGTCTTTTAGATTATATTATCTACACTCAAGGCCTTAAATGGTCTTGAATTCGGTCTTAGAGGTCTTAGAGGTCTTAGAGGTCTTAGAGGTCTTAAAGGTCTTGGAGGTCTTAAAGGTCTTAGAGGTCTTAAAGGTCTTGGAGGTCTTAGAGGTCTTAGAGGTCTTAGAGGTCTTGGAGGTCTTAGAGGTCTTAGAGGTCTTAGAGGTCTTGGAGGTCTTAAAGGTCTTAGAGGTCTTAAAGGTCTTGGAGGTCTTAAAGGTCTTGGAGGTCTTAAAGGTCTTAGAGGTCTTAGAGGTCTTAAAGGTCTTAGAGGTCTTAAAGGTCTTGGAGGTCTTAAAGGTCTTAGAGGTCTTAAAGGTCTTGGAGGTCTTAAAGGTCTTAGAGGTCTTAAAGGTCTTGGAGGTCTTTAAAGGTCTTAGAGGTCTTAAAGGTCTTGGAGGTCTTAGAGGTCTTAGAGGTCTTAAAGGTCTTGGAGGTCTTAAAGGTCTTAGAGGTCTTAAAGGTCTTGGAGGTCTTAGAGGTCTTAGAGGTATTGTTTTCATTTTCATGTTTCTTCAAATGTGAATTCTTATATTTCGTTCTAACTGGCATTAAAAGGGTCATAAAAAGTTTTCTTAAGTTGATGAAACTTTCAGACGCCCTGAGAACTAAACTGACCTGGGCTCAGTTTAATGGGCTGGCTGTTTGTCTTGCAGGAGGAGCCGCTGGTTTTGTTTGAGGATCTCAGACTCTGTGCCGTTAAATTTCTGGATCACATCGATCGACGCTTCTGCTTCGAGCTGCTCTCCATTCAGAAGTAAGGTCACACACACACACACACACACACACACACTTTTCTTCTTCTTCTATTCTGGCTTGTGGTCAGAATGCTCCGCCTTCTCTCCTGGCTTGGTCTGCTGCTCCTACAGCCTCTCTGAATTCAAGGCGTTAAAAAGTCTTGAATCCAGTTAGAGGTCTTATTATTCCACCAGGTTTGTTTGTCCACTCTGAATCAGATCAGGTCAGTAGAACAATCTCCATCCTGTCTGCTGAACACAGTTGGACTTCATTCTTCAATGTCCTGGTGTCTTTTTTCTTATTCTGCCCAATTAGTTTATTATAGTAGTTTCACTACTTTCATTGTCCAGTCAGAAACAGGCAGTTTTTTCCCTCTTTCTTCTTCATGTTGGCTTTTAAATCGGCATTAAATTCAATTCCAGGTAGCATTGAAAAGATTTTTCAAAAGGCTTTCTGACCCCTGCACCAGATACTGGAGGGGTTCAGGTCCAGCTAGTCATCTCGTCCAGCCACTCTTGTTTTTACAAGCAGATGTGTGTCTGTGTGTGTGTGTGTGTGTGTGTGTGTGTGTGTGTGTGTGTGTGTGTGTGTGTGTGTGTGTGTGTGTCAGGTGCTGTGCTCTGCAGGCTGATTCGGAGCAGCTGAAGCAGGCCTGGGTCAGCGCTGTGCAGGGCAGCATTGACCTGGCCTACAGAGAGAGAGTGGAAGCACAACAACCACAGGTGAGTCTGACGGGACGTCGGGAGTTCAATTCCCACTGCGGACGCCCAAAACAAAGACGTAACCAGACACGTTAGGTGCTTTGGATGATCTCTGGGAAAAGCAGTGAGAAACACCACAGTGAGGCTGAGAGATAAAGATGGAGACTAGATGAAAACCAAGCTGTAATGCCAAGCTATCCCGTTAAAATACCTTTCTGTTTGCAGCCTAAAGACCCCCCCCAGCCCCTGTCTAGTTGGGACCCCCAGCCGGGCCCCACCCCTCAGAGACCCCCTGCCCTGGGTGTGGCCCTCAGGGGCCCCGGGAACCAACGCTGCTGTGACTGTGGAGAGGAGGAGCCTCGATGGGCCTCCATCAACCTGGGAATCACCATGTGTATAGAGTGTTCTGGTATACACAGGTCAGCTAGTATTTAGTTTACTTTATTACCAGACCCGCCTGGGAGTCACATGGTAGTGATCTAATCTGTGAGTGATCAGTAGTATCTGATCTATAATGTTGATGTGATGTGTATTGGTAGTCTTGTTGCAGGGCAGCCCTGTGTCGTAGTGTCTCTCTGATGTGACGTCACGTTACAGCGATGTTACATGATGTTGTATTGATTCCAGGAGCCTGGGCGTCCATCTGTCCAAAGTGCGATCTTTGACCCTGGACTCCTGGGAGTCTGAGCAGCTGAAGGTACCAGACCAGACCAGTACTACTTTATACTTTTCCATAATCAATAACCTACCTGTCACTGTGTAGTGTCCTGATGCAGGTAACGCTGCCCACCCGGTACTCTGAAATACAATATACTGTACATGATACTACACTAAAGCACACTATACTGTACAATACCCTAACCCTAACCCCTCTGATCCAACTCCTTAAACCCAAAACCTTCTGACCTCCTTCTTTCTCCTTCATCTCCTCAGCTGCTGTGTGTTCTGGGAAACGACGTCATCAACCGGATCTATGAGGCTCGGTGTCTGGAGGAAGGAGGAGTCAAACCGAACCCCGGCACCCCACGGTAACACGATTTCATTTCCTTTATACAGAGATGGTTTTACCTCATTTTGCAGGTCTGGAAGGTCTTTGTCAAGGGACCCAAACTAAAGGTCTAAGAGTATTTACTGTTCAGTCAGGAATCAAACAGGCGCCTGGTAATGGCCACTACTTAAAGGTTAATGCTGAAGACCAGGGGTCCCCAACCAGAAAATATTCTACAGTAGGGTGTCGCCCTCACCCTAACCCTATATCATTAATAATAACAAAAGGCCAATATCAGCCCGATATATCAGTCTCACCCTAATAATGGTTCTGTTGATTTTTTTTCTTCCTTTCAGTCCAGAAAAAGAGATGTGGATCAAAGAGAAATATGTGGAGAAAAGATTTGTGCAGAACATCAGCTCTGACGGCTCTCGTAAGTCCAGGAGTGGAAACTACACACAGAAAATACAAGACCTGCAATAATAAAGACCTGCAACACCAGGTCCACTGAAAAAACATCTCAAGTAGAAAACGTTCGGCCTTCATCTTCCACAGAAATGTTGATAGAAGCTGTTATTTACCTCTTTTAGTGTAAGACACACCCTCATTACTATCTATCCAATTACCCTTGACAGATGACCTTTAGGTGTCACTCCCAGGAGTAACATACTCAATTAAATACAAAATTAGAAAAAATTAAATAAAATAGAAAAAGCATAGAGGAAAATATGGAAATATAGATTCAGATTAGACAACAGTAAAAGTATAAAATACAAAAGGCTGCCGTCGGAGATTTAAAATACCACTGCTGGTTAGTCTGAACCCTCACCACCAGGTGATGAGACCATCTCTCTACTATTATCGTTTCTTATCATGTTGGTGTGAGTGACAAAATATTAAATAAATGATGTATGAAATGTTCAGATTTGGTTCTCAGTCTGACAATAAATGGATTTGATAGTTTACCAGAAGAAAATGTGTTCCTGTTTTTCCTCCTATAACTGTCAGCTCTGATAATAAAGGGTAAGAAGTTACCATATTTTCTGGGACATTTTAACCCTCATAATGTTAATGCTGTTCTAGAGCGAGGGAAGGCCGAGGCGGGGCAGAGCCTGTACCAGGCAGCGTTGCTAGGAGACCTGGTTGCCATGGCAGCAGCGTTGGCCCAGGGGGCGGAGGTCAACAGGAGCATCGCTGAGGAGGAGGGACGAACACCGCTGATAGGAGCTGCTAGGGGGGTGAGGAGGCGTTTTGGCTCAGACTGCGATCACCTCCTACTGGTCGATTTAAACTTTACCTGATTGTGGTAATTTTTTTGCCGTGTCTCAGGAGGATATTCCTCTGGCTGGGGAATATCGCTTTGGATAAATGACTGTGATGTAATGTAATGTAAATGTACTGCGTGGCGGCATCAGCTAGTAACTAATTACTCATCTTCAGCTAGTAACTAATTACTCATCATCATTAAAGGTTTATTAAGTAATCTGTGACCTTTATCGGCCTCTACTGGCAACCAGTAGGAACTGCAATAACATTATAGCAACTCCAATGGCCGGAAAGTGAGTTTTAAAGTCAGCAGCTAATCAATGAGTCATTGGTATCATCACATGACAGGATCAGCCCTTATACCTGGTGTGTGTTTCTCCATGCTGCCTGCAGGGAGCACTGCTGGCCTGCGAGTTCCTGCTGCAGAATGGAGCCAACGTCAACCACCGAGACCTGAGAGGACAAGGAGCCCTGCACTCTGCAGCTACCGCAGGACACACTGGGTACACACACATACACTACCACAGGACACACCGGATACACACACACACACACACACACACACTACCGCAGGACACACCGGGTACACACAAACACACACACACACACACTACTGCAGGACACACTGGGTACACACACACCTCAGTTCCAGCAGCCGTAGTATTTTTGGTTGTGTGTTGTTCGTCTCGTTGGATCTACCTGGACTCACCTGGTTAAATAACAGCAAGTTCAAATAAGTATTAAAGGCTCTTGGCTGTTTCAGACAGGTGTGTCTGCTTCTGAAGAGAGGAGCCAATCAGTACGCTGTAGACGAGAGAGGACAGGACCCATTGGCCATCGCCATAGAAACGGCCCACGCCGACATCGTCACCCTGTGAGTCGTCACAGAGAAAAAAATGAAGGCAGATTTGGGTTTTTTTGGCTCGATGTTACACATACAACTGTGTATAGTTACAATTTAAATGTGCCATAATTAAGCTTATAAATTCATTAAAGTATGTAATGATTTCTAATTTATTACAAATGTTCTGTGATCTTGACTTTGTGTGTCAGACTCCGGATGGCCAGGATGAACGAGGAGATGAGAGATTCAGAGGGATTCTTTGGATCCATTGGTACGTAGTTACACACTGAAAACACTGAAAAGTGTGTTGGAAAACATTCTGCAATAAAACTTACAATATCTCTAAAACTATAAAACGGATTGCTTCAAAATGTAATAGCGTGCTTCCCCTCAATGAACTGAACAGTTTGATGCATAATATGTCTATGTAGTGTCAGAACTGTAGGAGGAGATGTGGTAACAAAATCTGCGTAACCGTAGTAATGTGCATTAGTTATAGATGCCCTGTCATTCCAGGCGATGACGAGACGTTTCAGGACATCTTCCGTGACTTCAGCGACATGGCTTCCCACGACCCTGAGAGACTAACCAGACGCCACTTTAGCCGAGGAGGAGGAGAGGAGGAGGAGGACGAGGGAGGAGGAAGAGGAGGGAAAATGGTGAACAGCCAACATAATGATGAAAAGACTTCAGAATAACAGAAACTGAGGCTGGAAGCCCATTGCACATCAAAATCCTAGAGTACCACTGAGTTGTCACGGTAACGGTTTGGTAAAATCCTTCAAGAATACCACTGAGTTGCCACGGTAACAGTTTGGTAAAATCCCTCTAGAATATCACCGAGTTGCTATGGTAACAGTTTGCAAAAATACTTTTAGAATGCTTCTAGTTGCCACGGTAAAAGTTTTTGTCAGGACAGCCTGACGGTTGATTGACAGCTCTGTGGCAGCTACATAAAAATAGAGGTTCAGATGCATGATAGTTATTGTCTCATAAAAACACGCTGCTTAGGCTTCATATTATAGTGTAGCCTTTATAATAACTATATAACTACATAATTATTACTATACAGAAATGTTACCAGTTCTCAGGTCATGTGGTCATTTTAGGTCAGAAGGTCTGATGCGAAATGACTGTAATGTAATGTAAATGATGCAAACTTTTCCTGAAGGGTCAGGGTTTTGAGTTCCAAATGAAACCACTAGAGGGCAACATGATGGATTTCTCTACACTCACCAGGTGCATAAAAATGGCCGCCCCCTGCATTGATGTCACCGAAGCCCCCTTAGTCCTCATATAATATGACAGGCACCCAGTTTCCCCAGTGGTAAAAGATGATGTTTACAGTCGGTCACATTGGTGGCATTGTGCTGCAGAGATCATTCATGCTAGCTAGGATGTAGCTTCTACTTGAAGGACATCTAGCTCACATACAAATCAATTCACAAGATGCAGAGATCCAATATGGTGCACACTGATGTCCTGGAGGCAAATTTGTAGAGTGAGGATAGCTGGATATGTGCCCCAAATGTCATGTCACCTCCTTCACCGAGTGAGTTGGACTATAACTCGTTATACAAATGCTTAATTTTGACCTGTAATTATACTCCACCCCTAACCCCAACTTTCAACAAAATCCAATCAGTGGTGTCGGAGTCACCATAAATACGAGCTGTTCAGGTCTGCCTCCTAGCGATAATTAGGACGTGGGAATTTTTTTGTGGGCTCCGATATCTCAAACAGCAAATTCACCGATGTTGGTTTCCTTTGTTCCTCGGTTCCTCTTTCAGAAGAACATTGGTTGATCATAAAATACCTTGCAGTAACAAAAAGGAGCACCACAACGACTGACCTTACGATCACCATCTTGGATGTGGGCAAACGTGTGAAGACTTTCTTGCAATATGACGTAAGCGTGGCATTTGACTCGAGGACAGGGACGCCATCTTTATGCACTGGGTCCATTTGTTCCTCTGCTGGTTACAGCTGTAAGGAACAGATGAACTTAAAATGAACGCTGTTACTGGTAGAGCAAAGTCACGTAGGGCAAGAGTGTTTAGTCCTGCTGACCCATAACTGGCTGCTGATTCTGTAGTCGTATCATGAAGGAAGGAGGAACAGTTACTATCATGAACCCAGTTACTTTCCAATAACTGTTAATAATGTTGAGTCTGTAGTTGTTTCAAAGGGAGGACATCCTGCGTTCCCTGGATCTCCACCCACCAATATTATTTCAATATTAACAACTCAGTGTCTGAAGTCTTTCAATCCTTGCAAACAAGGAAAGATCCTTAACTATGAAATCTCAGATGGATGGTGTTACCGTCGGGGTCTGGCTTCAGTTCCCTTTCAGCTCAATCAAGTCTCGTCTTTGTCATGAGAAGGTTGTCAAACCCAACCTATTGAAACATGACAACCTTTATTTAGTCAGGGAAAGTCAACAGAGCTCCCTGCTAGTTTCCAGCCCCACAGTCCCAGTGCCTTGTTAGACCAAAATTTCCTAGTCAGGATTCAAACTCACAACCCTCCAGTCCTAAGGTTGACTCGAACCTTCAGCTACCACGAGTCTCATTGATTGAGTTGAAAGTGAAGGAACGTCAGCCGGCTATACACGGATCCTGGTGTCACAGTGACGTCTACTGTATTATCTAATAAGGGATTTGTATCTGTAGCTGCTAGTGTTACATATACTAAAGTGTTTCATCTGTTTTTAGGAATTTTAGCCACTTTAATGATGAAGTTTTACTGCATAACTGAATGGTCAGGCACATGTTGGACTTGATTTTCAGCCAGAACTACTTTAACCCTTTTGGTCCAGTTCTGATCTCGTGTCAAAAGAAGAATGGAAGTAGATTTCCTGTTTAGGCTCCATTCACAATGCAGGCCTTCAGGCTCGATTCTGCATTGCTGCTGCTGATGTCTGATTGTTTCGGATGACTGTTAATATCTACTCCAGGATGTAACCATATCCATCCCAATATGACCTGACTGTGATCATCAGAGGATCAATAACATCACATTTGGGTTTCCTTTTCTGTCTTTCTGTCCACCGCTGCTCAGCAAAGCTGACATGATAAATGATAGAAGATTTACTTGTCATGGCAACGCTGACTAATTCTGGTTGGAGGGTTCAATGCAAGTCTCATGTACTGTAGGTCACATGACTCAAGATCTGATGTTGTACCTCAGGTCCATGTGGTCCAGATGGGAAGAGAAGCAATGAGACTCCATGCAGCTTTTTACTGAAAACATCAGACATCAGCCCTGCACAGATTTGTGCAAACAAATCATTCAAACAAGATTGTAACTGGTGTCTAAACAAGGAACAAATCAGATTCCATGTTTCTATCTGTTCAGACAGCCGGCAGAGGATTCAGAATTCAGATTTAGTCCAACGGCTGCACAAGGAATTTGATCTGGTTATTTGGTGAAAACATTACAAGACATGAGAGGATCTGGACTGGCTTTCCCACATTCTGAGACCTTACATTCACCTTCGCTCCATTCACTTAAATGGCACGAAGATGAACTCTAGATGATCCAGATCTTCTGATGTCTGAAACCTCTGGTCTGCCCCTGGTCAGACATCCATGAGAAGATCTAACATGTGCACCAAGGGGTTAAAGGTAGTCAACAGATCTGAGCATGCTCAGTTCACTGTGAGTCTAAACCAGACTGATGGTCTGCTAGGATTAATGTGGACCAACAGAATTTAAAGAGAGAATCAGGACTGAAACAGAATTCACCTATCACTGCCTTTTGGTTCAGTTTTAGTTTTCATGGTTATTTATGTGTTGAATGAGTTTCATGAGTCTTCAAAACTAATTTCAAGAATCCTGTCAAAGAAAACAAAGACTGATGAATATCGGTCCTGGAATTTGGACCAGGTTTAGGAACCCTGTACGTGGGTCAGCTAGTTCTCATTGGTCGGATCATCAGAATGTGGATTCTGGTTCAGCGTGGATTTCTCTCTTTAGCAAGAAGACATTTAATTCCAGACTGTTATTAATGTTGCACAATAAAATGTCTTAATTCATGTTGAGTTTCTCTTTGATGAACCTCAAGTCCCAAGTTCACTAGTAACCATGAGGCTGCCGCCTCCAAGGAGCTGGAGATCCATCGGTACCAAAGTTATCTATGTGACTGGTTTTCATTCACAAATGTCAATTGTTTTGAAAGAAAAAGAACCTGTTACCAGATATTCATTGTTCCAGATTCACCAAAGACAGATGATCACATCCTCCAATATGCTCGTCTTTGCTTCAGTGAGTCGATTGATCTGTGATCCCTTGGTTTGCAGCCTCGTCACTACGGGTAACGGGATGTTTTAACAGTGAAAACGCTTTCATCCTTGTCCCAAGATGACTGGGACATCCCACTTCTGATTGTTCTCACTATGGTCAGCTGGTGGCCTGAGGGCCTCAAGTGGCCCCACAGCAATAATTTGGCTTCAACATGTTGGAAATCAGTTGGTACCAAATCTATTAGTATGAATTATTTTTCATTCAGGAACGCTGCATCTCCATCTGGGGAAAAAGTTCTTGATGTTCACTGTTCAGTATTCTCTCTGGACTGCTGCTAACATGGAAGGGCACAACATAAGACAAGTTGACCTGATACACAATAAATAGAAGACATTTATTACTCGCTGTACTCTCACAAATGAATCATGAACCTACAGCGACCCCCCAGTCTGTCTCCACTGAACTAGCAAATAAAGAGACTGAACTACAGGACGCGCTGGTTCATAGACATGCATTACTCTTCTTCTTCATTCAGACAAAGACGAGACGTTCAGCATCAGTATACAACCATTTAATGAAGGAGAGGTTTTAGGAGCCGGTTGCATTAAAGGAAAGAATACATGACTATTAAAGCCTGCAGACCCAAAGCATCATGGGAACGACCTCCACACCTTTGGCCGACCAACCATCAGACTAAGAATCAGACTGGTTGATCAGTGAAATGGCTACTGCAGGTTCAGCTGGCCGACCCAAGGTTTCTGGATCTAGGAAGTTCATCTGCAAAGTCCTTTGAGACGCGTTTTGTGATGAAGAAATAAACCTGACTGGAAACCTCCAGCCGCTGTGGCCGGTGGACAAACAGTGAAAACCTCCGACTCATCCGTCGGTTTAAACTATCATCGGTCTGATTTGTTCTGCATCGTCTGTTCGACCGTCTTCCACCTTGTTGAGAAACTGGTACTGGAAGCATTAGGGGAAAAACTGCACATCAATCATGAGACTTGAGACTGATTTGAGTTCAGTCAAGTTGAACGGGGCCTGGATCCTCTGCTGCTCAGTGCAGTTCCAGGACCTTGTGAACCAGATGCATGTCTGTACTGGGTCTGGTTGGAGAGATGATCCTCTCAACTTCTATTTGGGTCCAGTTATATTCCTGAGGACCACAGAGGGAACTGAGGGCTAGGAAGCGTCCACTCAGATGGAGGAAATGCTCCACAGCTTCCTCATTCTTGCACGCTTTTTTTTTTCTTCCTGCTCTTCTTCTCTGCACCTTCGTCCTCCTCCGTCATTCTTCTCTTCGGCTTCCCCTCCTCTACCTGCACCATGGAGCTCCACACCTCGTCGTCGTCGTCTTCTCCCTCCTCTTTCACCTCTTGCACCTCCCCTTCCTCCGTCGTGCCTCCCGCCTCCA
>OOFE01050096.1:2728-14698 GCA_900323365.1 Monocentris japonica
AAAAAAAAAAGAGGTGTGTGTGTGTGTGTGTGTGCGTTTGTGTATGTGTGTGTGTGTGTGTGTGTGTGTGTGTGTGTGGGGAGGGGGGGGGTCAGCTCATGTAGTGGTGTAATAGCAATATAAAAATAATAGTTTACCATAATATCTTTAGCCAACATCAACATGCTTAGGCTATGATTAGTCTATGCTTTTCTTTCAAAGGTATATGCTCCCAGCCTGTATGTTACTGACGATAAAAATGTGGATTCCTGGGATCGGCTGGATGATATAGACCTACCAGTTGCCAAGCAGTCTCAGCCATTGTCAGGCCACAGCCGTTTCCAGTTCCTGCGCACAGCACACCCCACCGCTGTAGGGATCTCCTGCTCATCAGTTCCATCAGTTCACAACCCCCTTTGAATGCACCACAGGTTACTACCATTGACTAGCTAGCTAGATATGAAGAAATCAGCATAATTGTATCCGTTTTCGTAATTCTAAACAACAAGATCTTTTGTAACTGTAATAAGGTAATTAAGAAAATTTTATCAATTGTAATGTAGCCTATGTGTATGAGATGGAATGAATTGATTTGAATTGATCTAAAGTAATTACTTCCACACCAATCTTTCTCGGTCTGTTTACATTGCTGAGCTCACCCAGGGGAAACTGAGGTCTAGCCGAATGGTTGCAGTCAGATTCTATGAATTTGAAGCCTCAACCACAGGTATCCTTGCTAAAGTACAAGATGCCCTGCATAATGATGACCCTCTCATCCTGACGGATGCCCAGGGAAATGAGACTGTGGACTCCAATGGGTCAAGAAAAAATATGCTTTATTTGATAAACTAAATCTTCCACCTACTTCAGTTCTGTGCTGTCTTTGTTTACTGATTTTATGACTTACAAAGTATGCTGATTCCCTCCAAATGTGTGTTTACATTAAATGTGTTAAATGACTTGCCTTCCTTCCTTGTTAGGCTCTACCTACTGGAGGCAGAATTCACGGAAGGTTTATGCAGTCCCAGAGCAGCTCTTCCTTGAGTTCCAGCAAGGAACAAAAGGAAAGAGACTGAGGTAAACATTTTAGCTACTGCCTTTTAATATTTATCTCCTCCATTTTCTTTTTACAAACATCTTTCATGTTAGAAAAAAGGCTAGCTGAACAACTGGTGAATATTGTATATAATACATTTGTTTTTGCTTTCTTCATTTTTGTGTCCCTGTAGTCAAAAAGATGATGATTGCATAGGTCTTCAGGAGGTCCGTGATAAAATAGAAGAAGTGATCCTGGCAGCCCAAGGACTGAGTGAAGTCACCACAGCCATGAAGGACCTGTCGACACTTGCCAGCAACACCAGGGGCACCATGCTGATTCTAAGTATTACTGTGACAGCACACATTAAGGAGGCCTTAGGTTGTATCGTGTGCAAAGGTCTGTAACATCATTTGTTGTTTATTCTTTTAAAGTCATCCATTAAGCAGGATCAAATTGAATGTCCAAGTGAATTTGTTTGCATGTTGCATTGCAACTGTACATCCTCCTTTGCCAAGCTTTTAAACATATGTAAATAAAGTAAAGAGACAAGATAATGGACTGAACTCTAATCTTGCATGTGTATCGTCTCCTTCGTCAAATAACAGGGGTAATGGAAGCAGTGATTGCCATCTGCTGCAAAAGCTTTGTTGGCTGCAAAACCTGCGTTGACCAATGGATGGGTACATCCAACCAGTGCCTCAAATACAGGGCAGATGAGTTCTCTGTCAATGTACACAGGGTGACCGGTCTCAACAATATTCTCTCCATACTGGGTGGCATAATGAAGATTGATTAACCCTTTCAATGGGGCACAAAATTAAGGTTGATTAACCTCTGCTGCTATTGTTAAATATCTGGCTAAATCCCTTGTTCAACATCAGTTGGAATTTTGCAGTTATTCAATAGCTGTATATAGAAGAAGGCACAGCTGTGTATAGAAGGCACAAAATATATTTTTATTTTTATATTTTTATTTATTGTTTTTCATCTTCTCCTTATCCTTTTAACATGTGCTATAACTGTTAGAATTTGAAAATACAGTTAATTACAAAAAACGTGCTTCCACTATTCAGTTTCATGTGAACCATAGTTGTAATTAAAGGAAAAGTAAAAAAATATATCCAGTATCCAGTGCTTACATTTTGTGTTCATTTGACATTTTCATGCATATTGTTTATCAGTAGTGTTTATCAGACAAAGCAATGCATCCTGAAAAGGTAAAGAGTTATAGTTTACCACATTATCAAATAAAATTGAAATGTCAGGGTACTCCTCAGCAAAACGCTGTTCTGCTGATATTTTGTCGTCCTCGGTTGAGAAGGGGTCAGTTCCAAAGCAACGTCCTGCTGGTACATGTCTGCTGTTTGGGAGGCATGTGGCAACAACTCCTCTCGTGATGTTGCTGTCCATGTCGATGATTTCATGATCCAGCAGCAGCACCAGGGCCGCCTTCAATGGGTAATTTACCCAGTTGTTTATCTCTGGCCACATTCGCTCTATAATATGATTTTGTTGACAACAAAAGGCCAAATGAACATAGTGAGTGGAAACAGGAATTTCATCAGATTTAAACCGTTTATTGACAGTACGGAGGGGATTGCTTGGGAGTCAAAGGGGCGGGATCAAGGAAGAAGCCTCCGATGATGGGTAGGGGTGCCCCGACGCAGCCCCACTCACAGGTGCATTCGGTAAGGTTAATAAGGGAGGGGGGAGAGATGCACGAGAACAAAGACAGACCGTCAAGTTTCTGTCCAGCTAAGACTTGTTTTGTTAACATTATAATACCTTATTTAGGTTTGATTACTGGGTAGGGCCCAGTTTGCAACCCTGAACCAATTCCCCCAAGAAATGGCAATAAGCAAAATATAATACTGAGAGCCATATCAACAAAGCTTATTTGCGTCTCATTTCGGGTGTAAATGAGGTGCATTTTGCCCAAGAAAAAAGTATGTTAGGCCTATGTAGGCTACTCAACCAGCACAAGGGTTGGGAAGCGCAGTTTGTACAAGATCTACGTGTCTAAGTGCGCTTCTCTCCTAGGCCTATGCATTTCAGGAATGATCACACAATAACATGAGGGGATATTAAAGTGTGGTTCATTGAGTAGCCGGCAAACCCCCCTTGAGCTCCCCCAGCCAACAAAAATTGTGTGTCTATCCACCCCCCTCCAACAAAAAAAAGAAAAGCACCATTCTGCACTAACTAATTTTTATTCAGACATTTGGAACAACACAAATAAATAATCATAACATTTAACCATCCCCCATCCCCCAACACTGTCAACCAAGAGTCAAGACTAAACCAATTCACCTTGGTGGTGTGCAGACTGGTTTTATATTATTCTTAATGGTTTCGCACAAACCAGAAAAAAATGCAACAATATGTCTGTGAAACTATATATTCACAGTATTATGAATGAATTGTGGTTTATTTGGTAGCATTTTTTAGAAAGAAAGACGGTTGATGAATCAACTTTATTTGGCACTAACACACGTATGCATGCAGTGAATTTGTTTCTTCGCGTACCTCTGACTAGATACACACACATCATCCCACACACATGCACTTTTCCAGGTCAGAGGACAGCGCAGGCTTCAGCTACTGGACAGCGCGCCTGGAGCAGTTGGGGGTTAGGTGCCTTGCTCAAGGGCACTTCGGCAGTGTTGGTGGGCACCGTAGCTGTGGCACCAGTCATTTTTCAATCACCAGCTCACAGCTGGAATACACCCTCCTGGTGGTGCCGGGGATCGGACCAGCGACCCTCCGGTGATGGGTCGGTCTCTCTAACCGCTAGGCCAACCTGCCGCCCCATTTTGTAGTGTGACTGATTTTACTAATTGCATTAGTACTGTACAAAGTTAAAGGTGCGCTATTTGATAGATTCCCCTGCTCCCCTTACCTCGGGCTTCCAGTGGGGAGACCTGAGGTCAGCCTACCCCCGTCCCCCTCCCCATCTCATACTTCTCAGTGGGAGACCTTCCCAGGCAGTAGCCTGCCTAGCTCACAAACTAGAATCAGGGTGCCCACTCCAACAAGGTTAATTGATCCACACATGATATTATTGATGTGACATACAAATGAGTGGTAGAAAACCGATCACCATTCCAAATTTTTTTGTGTGGGCGCCCCGTGCCGCCCCCGGCAAGATGCCACCCAGCCGCCCATACCTAAATCCACCACTGCCGTTGAACTTAGGCTACTAAAGCTGATACAAATTGCGATGGCCAGTTTGGCGTGGAAATGTCATCCTCTTATAAGAGCAGAACATTTTGTACATTAAGGAGACCGTTACCTCACCTTTGTTGACTGAGTTTGGAGATATGGTTGCCTTTGCAGGTTACGTCTGTGTTCAGACAGCATCTCCTGCATGTAGAGGGACAAGCAAAATTCCCTGCCATGGTCCACCCTGACTTGGTCCCACATCCTATATCCAAGAACTGCTGGTCTGTAAAATAGTGAATCAAGACTCACATCAAATGTTCAACTACTAACTCTGCAATATAGGATAGGCTACTTGTAGACCAACTGTGCTGTACAATATTGCAATCTAAACACTTGATAAGTAACGTTCTTAAGTCATTGCTGCTATTAGCTGGTTATTCTGTTTCTGCTTGGCCTAATAGCTTTTATTGAAAAGACGGCATTTATACAGAATGAGAAGCCAAACAACCTTGCGTCTTGTTATCAAGCATGCTTTCTGGAATCTAGGCTACACTTTCATTTGTCAACCTTGGTGAATCAAGCACAGTGCATTCCAATTGCTGCTTTTTGAGTGGTTACATTTTGTAAACAGGTTTCCGATGAAAATCCAACTTAAAGTACAAAATGCAAATAAATGAACTGTTTCTAGTGACCACCTGATTCAAGGATGACTTTGTATGTAGTGTCAATTTTGCACAATTTTGTGCAGTCAACAGCTAGCATCGCTAAGCTGCCGCTTTGAATCCCTGGCAATCTTAGAGACATGTTCTTCTCAAGGTCTCTGGTACAACTGCCTAAGGTTGATACCTAATCCATTTACACAAATAAATTAGGTTTACCCATTATATATTTATGCGTTTGACACCTTCAATGGATGCAACTTTTAATGGAACTTTTACTACCCATATAATAAGGGCTACCCATCAAAGCAGAGGATAGTGCACATTCATGTTGTTGTGACTGTTGTGAACACATTTCCTGTCTCTGTCAACATTATTATTATAATTATTATTATTGTTGCTGTTATTATTTTTATTATGAAGAGGCCACAGCAGATTTGGTTTTTGTTGATAATGACATACCCTTTACGAGTTCAGTTTGAATTCAGAAATGAGAAATTTTTTTCACCCTTTTGTCTGCAATATCATTGTTCACAGGTGCATCATATTATTTCAAAACTGGTAGCACAGGTAGAAAATGAAATAAAGCTCATTTGGTTTCTCACTTTGGATTTTTAGACAGAAAACATAACAACGTACATTTTGGCAACAATGACAAAGAACTCATTGGGGCCTCCAGATACTTCCCAAAGTTGCACAAACCAAATGGAGGGGTTGCTGATCAGCACCACAACACAGAGAGCTGGAAATGAGAAAAGGTTTAAGTGAAATAAAATGTTATGACGTCCTTCTGCATATACTCATACACCCTAGGGTTCCCAGAAGAAAGATCTTTTGCTCAGTCGTCTTTTCTTCATTTCTTAAGTAACAGGGAAAATCTCAATTTTGTATCATTTTGTGATCATCTGCATCTGAAATGTTTCTCCTAAAACCCCCTAAGGAGCAAGGAGGAGATAACAGAGAGAATAAATTCTTGAGACTTTATGAGATAAATTTGAAGATGCAGACCTGGATTAACACTCTGTGGTGCCTTCGGGTGTCCACACCTCAAGTGGTTTTCGCACAAATGTACACCTAAATAAAATGCATGTATGTATAAAAACATGTATGAGTTGTACCATGGTGGTTAAGACCACAGATTTACACAAGGCTGTATTGAATACCAAACTACAACAGAATAGACCTACTACTAACGAGCATCATGATGTGATAGGCTACATTTAAAATAATTTGCTGTGTGCCGTGTGTAGTTCAGTGCAACGCTGGGCATAAATGACAAACCATTCCAAACAATGAGAGATGAAGGTGATGTGACAGTGGGAATGGTGTGACAGGAATGACAACTTAAGGTAGGCCTAAGGTATTACAATGCATATTAGAAAAGCTTATGAACGGCACGGCCTATTTGACAAATAGAAAAACTTGCCACAATGAAAAACCCATTAAATCCAACTGCCGACCACCACAGCATATCACATCACACAAACCGTATGAGATGAATAAATTGTTCTTACTTTTAGAAGAGCTTCTTTCTTGACTTTGTCTGTGCAAACCAATGTATTAAGTCCTCAAAATCTGCAAATCTGCAAAAACTCCTGCACCGGGCCACCTGGCTGTGTGACTCAAGTTGTGTGACTCAAGTTCCCTCCCGCCTCGCCGGGACTAACGTTGGCCACCGTTTGTTGCTGCAACAGCCCCAGTCCCAACTTGTTTACATTGTGTGATTGCTATCTATTATATTATGACAAGTTAGAGTTGTAGAATACGTGGTAACGATAAAGTTAAAGTTAAAGTTATCTATTAAAAGGTGTTCCATCCGACCTCACGCATCCTTCATAGATTGTATTGTAAATTACCAGGCCTGGGTTATTATTTTCTTTCTTTTGTTCCCCAAACGTCCCGCTCTGCGTTGTGTGGTGATACGACATTGCCGTCTCTCTTGTTCGCTCTCTCTCTCTTCCCCTCTCTTAACTGCTTATTTATTTAATCTAATTATCTCCCACTGTTGTTCGGAATAGCGAAGAATTGAACTTGCAGTGTATTAATGATCTGTCTATTGGGTGATTTGCTGTGCCTTTACTAAACTTGAACCTATTTAGTCATCGTCTAGTTGCTTATTTCCATTGCATAGGCCTTGATAACCTGAGCTATTCATTCCTCTTCTATTACTTATTCTACTGCCTTACATTGTATTGTATTGTATTTATTAATTTGTGATTTATTTTGCCTATTCCAATATTACCTAGGCCTTGTCTTAACCTTGAATCGAAGTACTCTATTGTCCACTACCGATTTATTTTTCATATTGTCTTGTAATGCATTGTGTGGAGATGTCTAGGGATTATTTATCTAATAATTTCTTGTGTTGCCTGGAATTGTATCAACAAGTATCTAGTTATCCTTCATTTAATTGCCATCATTGTAGTATTGGCTAGAAGCCTTAAGCCTATAGCTACTCCGTAACCTTAGCTCCCTGCCATTCTCTGGGTGTCTTATTGGCGCCCCCTGGGTCGAGTTTTGATATTCCCTCTATATTGGCTTGTTACTTTATCTGGTGGCGTGATCTATGATGTGTGTTGATTTTGAGTGACTTGAGTCACCTTTCCATTGTGTAGCGATTTGTGTGGTGTGAGACATTTCTTTTCCTGATATAGTGAGCTATGTTATTCTCTTGCCTCTTAGGGGTGCCTATTGTGTGGCCCAGGGATTATGAATGGTTATTTTAAACTGTAACCTACTGCCATGGCTAAATAAACAGTGTTATATTTTTCATATCTTCAGCATTGTCTTGTTCTGAGTGTATTCTGGCCACTGATGTTCTGACTCCCGATGACAGCCGATTAATAAAACTGAAGCGCACCTTCAGTCAGGTGTGGCCCTTTGTACGAGAGGCCCCTCACCTCTCTATTGAGGGTGGTGTAGCAAATACAGCTGACTTTAGAACCTGTTATAGTTGTCTGACATAGACATAGAGTGGATGATAGCATGACCCACTGAGATATAATTAAATTGTATTTGGTAAAAGAAAGACAAACAAAAAACTCTTGGACTCAGATGTCAGATGTCCTCCACACCCTCTTGGGTATGTGTCATCCATATATACATGTTTCCTGCTTTTGTTCCTGTAGGGTATATAGTTAAAAAAAATCTATGTTCTACAACAGTGAAATGCATTATTCAAATGTGGATTGGAGAACACCTCTCCAATTTTTTTTTCATTTGGATTTTATAGACTTACTGATGAAAAATGGCCTGGGCATTGTTCTGTGTGTTTCTCAATGACCCAGGCAGGTCATGGCTTGCTGGATGAGGGGAGAAGAAATTACTTTCCTCTTGAGGTGTTAATATTTAATGGAGTGAAGTGAATGCAAACAATGAAATAAACATATACTGTCTGGTGTAGCAAATGGTTGGGTCCTCCTCTTGATTCGTTGTGGCTACAGATGTGACTAGAGAGGATTGGGTGCTGGGGAAGTGGAGGGTGGCAAATCCAATTGTTACCTGGGAGAAGGATTTGAAAAACAACAACAGAAATGTAGATATACAAAGCCAATAAGAAAATGATGAACACATTTCCTATGGTGGCTCAAATACTGGCCAGTCAGATTTGGGTGCTCTTAATATAAGAAACCATACTAGATCACCATTTCTTGAGCGGTAGAGAGGTACATCTCCACTATAAGAGGGTCATTATATTGGACAACGTGCTATTTCCTTTTCCAAACCATGTCCCCGACTTCAGTCATCACTTGGCCAGAGATTCTTGTGAGTTAAACTCAACACTGTCCCTGATAACATTTGTTTCCTTAACATGGACTGAAATTTCAATGGAAATGAAGACAATATAAATGTAATCCAACATTTTAGATATTCATGATATCCTCTTAATTATTGCTCAAATTGTCTGTTTGAATAACCTCTTCAGATGTTGAGATGTTGCTCTGTCATTGAGGTCTATTTCATTTGTTCATCCTGTTTTATATAAAAAACTGAAAAAACTCAGTAAAATGTTTCCAAGTGTAGGATAGGTGTAGAGTAATTCAGTGCACCTAGTCCAATTATATTTGATAGATCTTGAAAAGAGAAAAGGGCAAGTAAAGAGGAGACCCAAACTTTTACTATGTGATGGCTTTTTTGTCTTGGCCATCAGAACATTCATTTATGTGTGTGTATGTGTGTATGTATTTGAGGATTTTGTTAAACTCACTATTAACTCCTAAAATGAAATGCTGAAATATCACATCTTTTAGCAACCTCCCCACAGCTCACCCTCTGGTTTTTCTGGCCATCTTTAGTAAATGTAATTATTAAACATTTATATTAGATTAGATTAGATTCAACTTTATTGTCATTGCACAGAGTACAGGTACTGAGACAACGAAATGCAGTTTGGCATCTAACCAGAAGTGCAAATAGCAGTAAAGTGCAGAGTGTGCATATGTACAGTAGTAGATAAATATGAAATAAACAGTAAGGGCTAGATATGAATATGCTGTATGTACAGGATGAACTGACTACAATGAGAGATATGATTTACAGTAAATCATTGTCATTCTGGCATCTGTCAGAACCTTTCATAATTGACTAGCTTTACTGATATAACCAAAGGGAAATTTTGGAACATGCACCAAATCTTATTGCTTTTAATTTAAAAGTAACTAAGCACTTCTGTGCTTCAGTGTTAGTGTTTTTGTACTGCCCTCCTTTTTTACCTTTATTTGATTACCTTTCTAGATATGTACTCTTACTCGTACTCTCCTACTTGGGAAAAATTTGATAAAGTAAGTATTCTCTCTTTCAGAGAGAATAGTGTGAAGTGGAGAGCTGTGGGCATGTGGTATAATGCCTCAGAGGCACATCTTTTTATCAGCCAGCTGGCCGGCCGCAGCCAGCCAGTCAGCATTGAGCTATAGCTCCGTCCATTACCTGTCATCTCAGCCCGGCTGCTTCTGCTTAACAACCCAAGGGGAGTGATGGCTACCCCCTCCATCACTAAGTGTCCAGCACAAAGAGGGAGCTGCACTGCAGGAAAGAAAACACACACACACGATCACACTTATACAGCAAGGCCCTTAGCTCACATGAACAGACTTTTATTCAAACAGACTTGATTTGTTCTATTTCTATTGTTGTTTTACTATTTATTTTCAGGCATTTATCAAAACAAACAAAAAGCAAATCAATACACGCAAATCAAACAAAATGCATGCACACACACACACACATTGTGCGCACACATGCATATACACACAAACCAGAGACAAAATGGCTTTCACATGCATGAGTATATGCTGAGTGACTTGATAGCTACAGTATGTAAGATATTGTAAACCATTCATTGAGCACTGACAAGAAAGTAAATGCATTTGAAGAGTTTCATTCCAAAATGAGACATCCACAATTCAAAGAATATGGCACCCACCCACATTTTTATTAGCATCAACTTAAAACTCATCACTGAATATTATTTTAAGTTATTTGCTATCTTGAGGTATTTACTTAAAACATAATAATAATTGAGAGTATGTTATTGTCTGTGTTTGTTGTTGATATGAACATGAGATTTCTCTAAAATGTATATATATGCACTAAAGTTCAACCATTTTAGTTGCGAATGAGATCGACATTTAAATTGTGCAGCCTGGGTTGCCTACAAATAACTGTCTTGGTGCTTGCACTTTTCTAGAGCAAGCATGGCAACCTCTCTCCTGTTATCTGTTCTATTCTAGCCAGTCAAATGTCAGTTTGACTTTACTGCAAACCTGTTCTTAATCAGTTAAAATCAAATCCCTTTCCTGAGGCTTCCCTCTCACAAGATGTGTATATTCCCCATGTTGGCTTTCATAAAAAATGAAGGAAGATACTGTCTCTGCTAATGTTTAGATTTTGCTAGAAAACCAATCAACACAAATTCCGAAACAAAGGAAGATCAGGAAAACGGCTTTCCTGGAATGATAGCTTGCTAAATTATAAATGTGCACTCTCGTCAGCCAAACCTGCACACTTCTCTAGGTTAATCAGTGCAAATAAAAACAACCCAAAGTTTGACACTGTTGCTAAGCTAACACAGAATCCCTCCCCCTCTGATAGCTCTCTGTTTTCTCCGAATGATTTCATGTCTTGTCTTGATTCAGTTTCCTTAGACACTCTCACCAAGTTAATTCTGTCATCTAAACCGACGACCTGCATGCTTGACCCTCTGCCTGCTAAACTGCTTAAAGAACTTTTCCCTATCCTAGGACCTTCCATTCTCTATATGATCAATCGATCGCTCTCCACTGGCACTGTGCCATCAGCCTCTAAAACGGAAGTACTTCAGAACTATAGACCAATCTCAAATCTGAGGTTCCTCTCCGAAATACACTATATTGCCAAAAGTATTGGGACACCCCTCCAAATAATTGAATTCAGGTGTTCCAATCACTTCCATGGCCACAGGTGTATAAAATCAAGCACCTAGGCATGCAGACTGCTTCTACAAACATTTGTGAAAGAAATGTCCTCGATACTAAATATTCCACGGTCAACTGTTAGTGGTATTATAACAAAGTGAAAGCAATTGGGAACAACAGCAACTCAGCCACGAAGTGGTAGGCCACGTAAAATTACAGAGCGGGCCAGCGGATGCTGAGGCGCACAGTGCGCAGAAATCCAACTTTCTGCAGAGTCAATAGCTACAGACCTCCAAACCTCGTGTGGCCTTCAGATTAGCTCAAGAACAGTGCGTAGAGAGCTTCATGGAATGGGTTTCCATGGCCGAGCAGCTGCATCCAAGCCTTACGTCACCAAGTGCAATGCAAAGCGTCGGATGCAGTGATGTAAAGCACGCTGCCACTGGACTCTAGAGCAGTGGAGACGTGTTCTCTGGAGTGATGAATCACGCTTCTCTGTCTGGCAATCCGATGGACGAGTCTGGGTTTGGTGGTTGCCAGGAGAACGGTACTTGCCTGACTGCATTGTGCCAAGTGTAAAGTTTGGTGGAGGGGGGATTATGGTGTGGGGTTGTTTTTCAGGGGTTGGGCTTGGCCCCTTAGTTCCAGTGAAAGGAACTCTTAATGCTTCAGCATACCAAGACATTTTGGACAATTTCATGCTCCCAACTTTGTGGGAACAGTTTGGGGATGGCCCCTT
>OOFE01050100.1:0-12378 GCA_900323365.1 Monocentris japonica
GGGTAGTTACCCTGTGGCACTGTTGCAGAAATATGCTGAGGTTGACTTGAATGACCTCTCTCAGGTGCTCTGTGTGTGTGTGTGTGTGTGTGTGTGTGCGTATGTATGTATATCTTCGTGTTGTGTATGTTCACAGACTCATGTGGTGCAGTATACATTAATAAAACCTGCTAACGAGCCACACCTTGTTAGTTCCTCTCAGAGCCGTCTCATTCTTTATGTTATTGTTAGCATTGTTTTTCTGTCTGCCTCTCTTCTTGTGTCACTGGCCCATTAGAAGCATAGATGAACTTCTCTTACAATATAATCAGACAAAGATTAAAAATTACATTCAATTTAATATCATGTCATTAACTATCCAGTTGCCCCATAGAATATCCAACCCCCTCCATTTTTGCAGTTGTGTCAGTTATATCATGCTTTAATTATGATAACAGTGTTTTGTAATAGTTGCACACTGGAGTGACATCACATGGCTACTGTTATACAGATAAAACACATTGTGAGTGGTGCAGTAGTCTAGAGGTTGGAGAGCCAGGGCCAGCTGGGAAAATTTGGGTTGGTGCTCATTCGACTCTCCCTGGATAAACTAAGGTTAAGAAACAAAACCCCCTCTTTCTAACCCCTTGGCCTGAAATTTAGCACATCGTTTAGGTCCACTTCCCTAGCTGTTTTCTTTTTAGGGCTTTGCATGTCTGCAGCCTGGTGTTTGGTGCTCTGCTGGAGAAGTACCTTCTGCTGGGAGCTGAGCTTCCCCCCTGCCCTGTTTGCCCTTCTTCTGATGATAGCGTTGAACTCTATGTTGGCCCGACTTGACTGTCTCTGCTGTGTTACCCAGCTGTCTGTGTTAGCCCTCAGCAACAACCAAAGTTTTAGTGCACTCCCATGACAAACCTGCCCCTGCCCCTGCCCCTGAGAGGGGGGAGGCACAGAGCCATGCCCTAACACGTGTAGTTTTCAAAATCGCTGCACTAGGACTCATGATCCTGAAACCCAGACATAGGAAGACAGAAATACCCGAGTAGAGGTGGTATTTTCGAATTGGAAGCACTGACACGCCTATGTTTGCCTGTGCTCCTACTAAATTAGATGTTATTTTGCAATGTTGCCTTCCTTTAAGACTTCAATTGAGTTTCAGAGGTCTTAAAAATGCTCTGGATTCTGGATGCGCTGGTTTTCCAGCGACAAATCAGCCCAGACTTCTATTCTGGTAATACTAATATCAGGCAGCGTATCAAACTGTTATGTATCTTTTGGCACGTTGCCTTCTCCTATATATTACTGTTTCCGTTGCAAACTTCCTCCTACCTCATTCCTCCATCTTCCTCATAATGATCTGAGGCATCTAGCACAGACACAAATCAAGCCTAGTTAAAGTGTCAGAGACAGGCTTTTGTGGGAGGACAGGGTGTGTGTGTGTTTGTGTGTAACGATGAGGTAAGTATTGTCGTGAGGCGTTTCTCTCAGCTTGGGTATTGATCGGATCCCGCTGGCGTATCGATCAAGCCGTTGTTGTGTGGCGTACTCCAGGTTGGGAAGGGTTCTTTTACCATTATTTGTTTTTACCTTTACTGAAACCTGTTAAAATTGTACACTTGAATATACAAATTTAGTGTAAATTTAGCTTTCAGTTACTTTTGCCATTGCTTTGCCTCCAATATACAGAGTAGTAATGTATACAATATGTACACAATTTACACAATAGCCTTATTAACTCTTGCAACTATTATCAACCATTATTTTTAGATGCGTAATTAGAAGAAAGTTGAATAATTCTTATGGGGAAATTGTCATTGTAGCAGCAAATAGTAATAGGATACATAAAAGAATATAATATAAAGAGAATATAAAGAATATAAATATAGAATATAAAGAAGAATAATGGGAATCGGGATTATATAACATAACAATCAGAATGAAAAATAATATGTGAATGAAATGTGAATAACAGCATGTACACAGGACGTGCAAAATAAGAGCAGTGGAGCATACTGAGTCAAAGAAAAAAAGAAATTAATTTAAGTAAATAAAATCTGAAATAAAATAATTAAATCTAAATACAAAATATGAAAAAAATATAACAGTATATATGTATATTTTAAACGTCTTCACAATGTAAATCTCTTTTCTTTTTTTTTTAAATAAATATTTTGAATCTTTCCAATCCAGCTATGAGTGCATTCACAGAAAAGGGGCAGGGTTTGTAACAAATAGCCTATAGCATGCAGCATGGACAGATCCAGGTAAGATGAAACTATCGTTCGCTGTGTGGTAAATTGTAGCAGCAAACGTAATAGGATTCAGAAGGGAAAAGGAAATAGAATATAAGCACACAGCCAGAATATAAACAAAATAATAACAAAATAAAAGTGTTTAGTAGACTGTAAAAGTGTGAAGTATGCAAGAAAGAAGTGGATTGCTAAGATTTAAACCAGTGGGCATACTTTTCATTGATACAATATTGTGTTGTCACATTGAAGCTGTGAAAAGCTTTTCTATTCACAAAGTCGGCCTCATCTTCTCCCAGGGATGATGGGGACATGGGGTGCAATCTCTTGGATCAATCACTTTCAGGAATCCTATGAAAGAATTTCAGTGCATTTAATATGCAACAGTAAATTTTATCCATTATTGATAACTATAGCCAGCTATTGTAAGCTACATGCTATTTGGTAGAAGCCCTCTTTTATAGCAGGGGTGGGCAAATGACCTGGAAATGCTATAAACATTTATTATATCTGAGACAGGCCCATGCTGTAATCAGATGTTGTTTTGCTACGTTTGACCCTGGGCGTGTTCATCTCAGCCATGGTGTTTTGATATGACTGGTGTTACTGGGAACTACCCACTGCCGCCCCACCACCACCTACAACCCCTTGCTTACTTCTGCCCCAGTTCCCCCATATAGCAGTGTGTGTGTGTGAGTGAGAGAAAGAGTGATCGATAAACGGGAGGGGGCATTTCAGTTTCACCCTTTAAGATTGTCATGAGCGATTAGACACTAAACTGTACAATGATTTGTCATTTTGAGGTCATATGAAGAGACAAATAAGGGATTAAACAAATCATTTTCTCTTAATCTTCACTCCTAACTGACAGTAGTGCCCCCCATGACCCCTCTGACTCACAGTCACAGGGAATCAGGGAGTAAACACCAGGATTCGATCGATATATGAAGCCGATATTATCTCATTTGTATCTATTATTATTGGTTTCAATGGAGAGTTTTAGTGTCCCGTGATCTAAATGCTGTTTTAGAGGTGTTTTCCACCCTGACCAGAGTAAATCCGTCAGAAGAGTAACAATACACCGATCAGCCATAACATTAAAACCATTCGGCGGTGGACAGGGGTCAGCTACGCAGCCCCATACGCAGCAAGCTGCGATGCACTGTGTGTTCTGACACCTTTCTATCATAGCCAGCATTAACTTTTTCAGCCATTTCTGCTGAGTTTGTGCTCCGATCCCACTGCTCTTCTGTGGGATCAGACGGACTAGCCTTCGCTCCCCATGCGCATCAATGAGCCTTGGGTGCCCATGACCTGGTCGCCGGTTGACCAGTTGTCCTTCCTTGGACCACTTTTGGTAGGTACTAACCACTGCATACTGGGAACACCCCACAAGACCTGCCGTTTTGGAGATGTTCTGACCCAGTCGTCTAGCCATCACAATTTGGCCCTTGTCAGAGTCGCTCAGATCCTTACGCTTGCCCATTTTTCCTGCTTCCAACACATCAACTTCAAGAACTGACTGTTCGCTTGCTTCCCAATATATCCCACCCCTTGACAGGTGCCATTGTAACGAGATAATCAATGTTATTCACTTCACCTGTCAGTGCTTTTAATGTTATGGCTGATCGGTGTAAATAATTCAACTGAAGCAAATAAATCAGCTTCATAAATGACTCAAAAAGAAGTCTTTCAAGAATTGATTAGTTCAGAAAGTCTAAAGTTATTTCTGAACTCTTGTATAATAAAACTGAACCATTCTTGGGGGCGATCATGCAAAGCCATTATTTTCCCGATAAAATCGCTTATTATCCCATAATTTCTTCATCAACAACAAAAAAAAATCTGCTTCAAATGAGGGTAAAACCTTTTTCATGACATTCTTTTGCATTTCCATTCAGCTTTTTGAATTCGATACATCCAAAAAAATGTGGATGGAAACCCAGCTGCAGCCTCCGTCCCTCTCCGTTCCCCAACCAGAGTGGAAGAAGCCCTTTCTGTATCTGCTGAGTTGTTGTTAATGTGTCAATGCTTGACTGTGTTGCACTGACATTTTCACCGTCGACAGCTTTGTTCTGCATGGGTGCACTTGTGTGTCTGTTCAAATAACATCACAGATAAACTTGGCGGAATGCAGTTTTAACGCCACCCCCCCTCCTCCTCCCCCCGGCGTTGAAAGGAGCGATTTGCTCTTCCAAGGTACGATTTGCAAACAAACACAGAAGGGAAAACTTGGAAGGGAGAAGCCAGCCCCCCCGCTGTTCCCGATGAACGCTAGTCCCGCTCCAGCTCTTTTCGCGGTTTTGCACATTTCAGCTTTGTGATTTACAGCCGGGGCCTCCGCTCGCTCCGTCCGGGTCCATTGATCTCTCCGCTAATGCTCCTCTAATGGGTGTTTTTAAATGAGCTGCTATCGGAATGGGAAATCCTGTGGAGGTCTTTAACCTCACCAGCTCTTTGATAAACAGACACATGTAATCATAAACGCCGGTGTGAGACTGATATAGGTTTTGAAGGCCGATGCTGATATTTTTCGGATTGAAGGTGACCGCTGATATTCTTTGCTGATCATTTTCATGCCCCTCGCCCCCCAAAAATATGTTTTCAGAGCAGAGCTCATTAGTGGAAGAAGGAGAATGCAGGGGAAATACAAGGACAAGGCAACATGCCAAAAAGACAATACAGTTCCCTTTGCGGTTCAACCAATATGGTTTTTTGAAGGCCAATTCCAATATTCTAGATTGAAGCTGTTGAATAGTTTGTGTCAATACCCCCAAAAAATCGCCAAAATGGCAAGAATGCCGTGTTATCCTTGTCAGGGTGGAAAAGCCTCTGAAACAGCATTTCGACCATCATGGGACACTATAACTCTCCAGTGAAAGCTATACCAATGAAAACTAACTAACTCTCTCTCTCTTTGTCTCTCTTTCACAGTGCGCTTTATGGACTGCGGCGGAGGGAAGGTTTGGTTTGATGTGGGAAACGCGTCCGATTTCAGGGTGGACGTCGACGGCGTGGTCTACGCCCTGCGGCGCCTCCACCTGGCCGGCGAGGAAAAAGCCCCACTGGTGGTCTACGCTCGAGACCCGCGGTCCAAACAGGTGTGGAAGACCCGGATTCATCTCGTCGTTCGTCCCGATGGCAAAGACACGGGACCGAAACAGGTAAAACGACAATTGAATAGCAAGGCAGTGATATTTGACTTTTTTGTTGATTTAGTTTCACATATTCATACTGGGAGCTGCCCAGTACAACCACAGTCTTCTACTGGTGGCTGCTGGGAAATGCCCAATACAATAACAGTGTTCTACGCTTTCACGTTTACCGACCCTCAAATTCATTTAAAACAGGAATGCTATACATCACCAGTAAGTGCAAAACCTCTATGGGCTAACGAATATACACACTTGAATCTACAGTCTGAAATTTGAAAACATCAGTTAACTCAAAAATGATTAAAAAAAAAGCTTATTTGGATCTGAGTGGGAAGGCTTAAGTGTGTGTGAAGCTCAGAGAGAATTTTTTGAAAACCAAGCAAGCCGTTATTTCCCCTCAAGGCTTCAATAATGTTGGATGAACAACGTGCGGAAAGAAAATCACAGCCTTTCGCACTCGTTCGTTTGAGGTCGGCCAACTGCAGATACAAACCGAGTCAAACGGCCATCTGCTAGTTTGTCCCGCGTACAGCAGCGATAATACGGCCCTCTCTGTGTATTTAGACAAGAGAGGAACGGCCTTGAGTGGCTGGTTCTTCTAACCCCCCAAACTAGCCCTGCCGCCGCCATATGCTTCTGGTGCTGTCGATGCAGTTGGCGAAGAGGAGCGTCGTGGAGAGTAAAAAAAGAAGCTGTTTGAACACCTTCGTGAGGAAAACATGCAAAGAGGAGCCGTAGCGGTTAAACAGCTAGTCATTCGTCAGTGGACGCACGCCAGCGCTCTGCCATTCAGCTTAGAGGGAGGAGGAGGACCTTTATTGTTGAGACTGAAACAGGCAGGGTCTGAAATTCCCAAATGCTGGTGAAATGATCCTTTGATGGATGAATCAATAAAGGTCAGCACACTGTAACCACATGATAACATTTGAATGCCTCGGTAATATACAGTTGGTCTTTGCCTAATTTCACATTTTGGCCCTACTGGCCACCGTACGCTGATCGTGAGCCAATCGGATCAAAGCAAAACAATGGCACCGTATCAAAGAGGCTCTTGATCGGCCGCCCGTTATGCTGGTTGACACAAAACGGTTGCATCTAAAATTCTGCAAAGTAAGAAGTTAAGAACTTTCTTTCAAAACATTTCTAGGGAGTTAGGTCCAGACAAGCTCTCTTAAAGAGCACCGTGCAAGCAAATGGGGAGCCAAAGTGGAAGTTAACCAACACCGCCCACTGATTTACTAGCGTCTAGGCTTCTGAAAGTAAGAAACATGTAAGTTACATGGAGTGGCTTCATTAAGTGAGCACAATTCATTGGGATTTCACCATGTTTCTGTCAAATATCATCAAAAGACAGAGAGAAGTTGTTCAGTGGTCTAACATAGCGGGAAGACACATTAACAGATTGCAGTGGGATCTGTATTAGATTATGTGGATTAACACTCATAATCATCGATGTGTTTTTTTGACTTGTGCGACATCGAAGGTATCTTTTTAGAGGGCTGGCTTTTCTGATGGCAGTCTATGGGGAAAATGCTTTTTGGGCCGCGTTGGTATTTTAGGCTGCAATACCAACGTTGGCCACCATGCCAAATCGGCAGCGAGGTTAGACCTGACACGTGGAGGCTGATTGGAATAGAAGTCAACCAGAGGCGGGTAAGAAGTGACAACTTTGGTTTCCTAAATGGCTTCAGTAGTAAGACTAATCTAGCAAGGCTGGTACCCTTGCGCCCTAAAGCCCCTCTATAATTGGAGTGTTCTCTGATCTGAGATTGTAGGATGGAAAACCCTCTCCCTTGCCAGGCCCCCAGGAATCTGCAATCGTGGACTTTTTTTTTTGCAGAAGACTGAATGCACTACAGAAAAACAGTTCTGCAGTTAATTGGCCATTTGTGCAAAGCAATCTAGTTAAATTTCAATTTTGCAATCTCAGAATTTAAAACGTCCAACCACAGGTTTTTTTTTTTTACGTGGAATCCTTCAGAATCAGAATCAGAATGCTTCCTGACTTGCTGGCGGCGATACCTACATCTTTCAGCAATGATAACAGGCATCTTGAATAGCCAAACTCTTTGTGCCAAGTCTTTACACCACCTTATAGTGTTAGTGAATTGGGCGCAGTCTCGATTTGCATGGCCTGGCCTACAAAAATGATGATGTAGGCAAAATAATGAGATTTCCATGTAATTTCCATATACATGACCATCATTTTCACCCCACAACATGTAGACATGCTTTGTTTTTCATTCACACAAACTAGGCTCATACACAGTAGGTTGGGTTTTGTTTCTAAATGCTGTTTTAGAGGTGTTATACCTCTTCAAGCATGTAACTTACTCACATTGCTACGTTGCAAGACATCGGTATGACTATGTGTAAAAACTTTAATTTCTGTTTGATTCGACTTAAATTCAGTAAGTTATTTGTGGGGGAAAAATGAAAATGCCCATCCCTACCGCCGAGGTCACTGGATGAACGCCCACAACCAGCAGGCAAATTTATGAAGGGCAAAGTGAACAAGAAGCTCTTTCCCTCCTTCATCTACCGCCATCAACGTGACCTCTGAAGCCTGCAGTGGAGCTACTCAGTGACCAGACATGCAGAAGTGTGTTTGCACACAGGTTGCAGGCACACACACACACAGTGACAGGTGGTGGTCATTTATCAGACGGGTTATAATGAGAGCATTAATCCAAGCCGCTGGAATGAGGTCAGAAATACCCTGAGTCACCAAGCCATCCCGACAGGCTAGATCTGTGTGTGTGTGTGTGTGTGTGATACAGTATGTAACACTTGTTTACTCTTCTCGGCAGGTAAAACCCAGTGATGCAACACTGACTCAGCGGGTACCGGAGATGCTGTTTCCATGGCGCAGCGTGGTTGCCGGAGGCGACGGCTCTCTGAGGCGGGCGAAGAGGGACTGGGTCATACCACCTATCAATGTCCCAGAGAATTCGCGAGGACAGTTCCCTGAGGAGCTAGTCAGAGTATGGCACACACACACACACACACACACACACACATACACACACACAACCTTACTATTTTTGGAATAGATTTTACTCCTTTACCTTTTTTAAGCCTGAAATAAATCTTGATGGCATAAATTCATGGTGTACATCCATGGTGTATATAATAATAACTAACTCAAACTGATAAAAATGAGGATTATATGAGGATTTGGTCTTTTAACACATTCGATTTTCTGAAGTTTTGGGGGATTTTGCTCATCTTTCTGGTGAACACACCTGACCAACAGAACCTAACCGACTTTTTTTTTCCTGTATGTTGAATGTTTAGAAGTTCAGTACTTCTGCTGGCATAAGTACTGGAACATGAGATTTACACTTCCTCTCCCACTTTCACACCACATCTTCTGCTGATTGCTCTTAGCTTCATCAAACGCAGAGCCTGGAGCCAGTTGATATCTAAGAGGGAATCGAATATTCAAATGCATTACACAATTTCACTGGGGACTGAAATGATTCACGAAGTTACTCCAAAAAGTCCTTTTCCTTTCTTGAATCTCTTTTTTTTTTCACGTCATGTCTAAACGTGTTGGCGTGTGTGACTTCCCAGTGCTGGCTTCCTTTTCTTGTTTTGATCAAAAGGATAGCAGCATGCGGGATATTAATGGCGCACCAGGCATTACAAGTTTATTTTAACTTCAATCAGGTTTTCAGTGGTTACGTAGCATCGGCTGAGCGTTGCCAGTGCTAGCCTAAAGTCACGCTGGCGTACAAGACATATCCAGGTCTAGCTTTCATTTGATATATTATTTTCTCTGAACAGATAATTATACTGTTGAGAAAATATCTCTTTCAGCCAATTTGAGTGGTGGAGAGTGAGGGAAGGGTCTTTAAATCTTTGGTATTTCGTCACTGACCGGGGTAGAGCCGGCAGTGCAGCAGAGTGGAAATTTTCAACTGAAAAGGAAGACATATTTTTATAAATACATTGTTTGGCCCTGAAAGCGGCCTGCTGAAATAATATCCACAATGTTGAATGTATGTATGTGAATGTATGAGACTTAAGATGAGATTTACTAAAACCTTTAGTGTGTACAAAAACATTTAGTCATTAAGTCCACACTAAGATTTGTGATAGCTGCAAGACTATTTGCTTTGCTAAGCTGTAGCGCGATTTCAGTTGTCTGTTTTTTGCTTCTTTTTTTTTTTCATACACTGCTAGTAAAGTTTATTATATACTGCAGCAGATGATGCTAAGAAGGGAAAAATGTACTGATGCTTGGCAACCATAGCTGCCCATTTAATTTGTCAATAAAGCATTTAAGAGGTACTGTTGTTTTTAATCCAATTACTCAATTAATCATAATATTTGAAGAAGTACTTCCATAAAGTACCATAATAATCGATAGATGTCAATGTTATATGTATTCATTCTAAATCTTCTTCTATATTCTTCCTTCCTTCCCTTTCTGTCTCTGGTTCAGATCCGTTCGGACCGGGATAAGAACCGGATGCTGCGCTACAGTGTGACGGGCCCTGGGGCCGACCAACCTCCAACCGGCATCTTCATCATCAACCCCATCTCAGGCCAGCTGTCCGTCACCAAGCCTCTGGACAGAGAGCACATCTCCAACTTCCACGTAAGATTTACACACTATGGGCTCTATTTCCATGAAGGCGCAGATCTAAAGTCTATAGCGCAAGTGGGCATGTCCAGTCTATTTTGGTATTTTGGTGACCAGAGCCACAAGGCACAACTGCGACACAGTGGTCAAAGAGGTTGGATTAAGTGGTGAGGGCTGGCTTCAATTCTGGCCAATCAAATCAGCACATCCCATCCCCTTTAAAAGCAGTGCACTCACAATTCCTAACCAGTACTGCCATAAATGCTTCACCTAAGAAGACACTGATATTCTTGTCCATAAATGACAACTAGGCCCCCAAGGGCAGCTGATGTAAAACTGGCTTTGGAAGAGGTAACACAGATTGTCAGTGCCTCTTCTTCTGGTCCACTGAGAACTGCTGCCCAGTGTAAGAAGAGGTTCAATGATGTAAGGCAAAACTGACTGCATCCCGACAGGAAACATCAGCCACAGGAGGGGGACCATCTACGAGCCAGTCTCTATGGTCTCCACAGAGAGCATTGCCTTTCAGGAAGGTTTGTCAAAAATCTAAGGTGCTGCAGTAGCAAAAATGTGGTCGCCTTAGTTTAGTTTTAGAGAACGGCCAAGAGCCCCTGATTAGAAAACCTAAGGAACCCAGCAATGCTGAAGGGCATCAAAGTTCAGAAATATACAAAGGAACAAGACCATGCAGAACTTAATAAACCAACAGCAAGATTTTAAAGTGGATTCTGTAGCTGACAAGGAGTCGGCCAAGGGACGCCAGGAGAGGAGTGATATGAAGTCAAGCTGCTGCATCTGAATCAGTTTCAATAGCCCAGTCTAGAAGAAATGGAAGCATGGATAAACCTTTCAGTAAGTAAATGAAAAAGCCTGGGGGGGGGACTGGTGGAAGATCCAATAAGGTGTTCACTGATGGTCTTGGAGGCAAATTTGTGTCACGCCATTTGAAAGATATCATTTTGACCTGTACTTGTAGTGCCCCCTCTTTTGGACTAATCAGTGCCATTTTGAAAAAGCCAGAATGCAGTGGTAAGATGCACCACCCCCCTATGTTTTGTCAAAGTCCGATCGGTGGTGTCTGCAATACGGTATGTGACGGACGAATGAACGGACTGATTCATAGTCCCCAATGACAATAATTGAATTTTTGAGATATTTATCAGCTGGAAAAAGAAAAAGCTGCTGTTCAATACGTAGATCATAGTCAAGAAAATGCTTAGCAATTTTCTATTTACTGGAAAAAATGGAAATAGTTCAGATGCACTGGGACGTCAGGTGGTGAAACCATGTCATGCCCTTGTTTTATCTTCACCTCTGCTGCCACGTCCCCCCGGATGAATCCCCTCACACACACACACACACACACGCACACCCATACATTAAGCAGAAATGCCATCAAAAGTATCTTAGAGTTTACACATTCGATCTAATTCGGTTGCACAAACACCTCCGAGAATAAAAGGTCTAACCTTTTTGGATCTGTAGAAATGCACACAAGTCGCACAAGGGAGTGGAAATCTGGAGTCGCAGCAGGGCGATTTGCATTTAAGCCGTCCTGATGAATATTCATGTGGTTGGATGTCGTTGTCAGAGCTAGGAGCTGGGCTCGGCCTCAATGTTTATTCATGAGGGAGGCTTTGGCTGTTTCGAGAGCCTCATCCAGATGCTACGTACGTTGTAAAGGAACAAGCTAACAAGGGTTGAAGGCTGACTGATATCGATGGTGTTGGATTGAAGCTGCCATGGGACGACATTGGGACGATATCCAGTATCTTTTATGCATTTTAAATGCCAAAAGAATTTCGACGATGGGACACTAAACCCAGTGGAACCCAGGGTAATAATAATACTGATCGTATGTACTTACATGGAATTTTTTTTAAAAACAGAAGTGATGTGATGCATGAAGACCACGCTTGTAAGGGTGAAGATGGCTTCACAAGAGAAAAGACTTAAAGGAATGGCATAAATGCCAAAATATGTTACATTTTTATTGTTTCTCAATTGCTTTTACAGTGTACTTCAGTAAGTGATATACTGTAGGTTTCATCACATAGCCTTGTTCAAGAGGGCATTTAAAAGAAGGAAAAAGTGATTGTTTTAGGCTTTATTTGATGGCCCTGGTTGCTTGTTTCTCTCCGAAGATCTGGCAACCCTGGGTCAAACCCTGAACCAAACTAGTGGGAGGAAATTCCTCTTCTGTATCATTTTAAGAGATGCTGTTGAAAATTAAGGTGAGTAACCTGCTCAGAGTTGTAGGGCTGAAGAGTCAAGGAATCATGTGTTAACAGTGGCCAAAAGTGGCCTTGCCTCACACTGATCAACCACTTGAACTGATGGGGAATGTGTGTGTGTGTGTGTGTGTGTGTGTGTGTGTGTGTGTGTGTGTGTGTGTGTGTGTGTG
>OOFE01050101.1:9520-21180 GCA_900323365.1 Monocentris japonica
CCCCCCCCAGTACTTATTTCTGACAGTTGGACAGGTCTGTAAGATGCCAGGGCATTTCACACACAATGATACCCATTTACACCCAGGAGTGCTTATAATGACTTCAAATCGTCTATAATGGCTTATAATGGGCACTTACTCCTACTTCTGCAGGCATTTTGAATGTGCAGCCACTTTCCAAAGGGATGTGTGTGCATATTAGGCTTGGGTTGGTTGCTTTAAAAGTGTGTACCATTACAGTTAAAATCTAAATTGTAATCCGTAACATAATCCAAGGGATTACCCAATCTCAGGAATGTATTCTGATTACTTGAATTTACTTTAAGATTATTTTGCCCTGTTTGAGGTATAAAGGAACTGGTAGAGACACGAAAAACTTAAAAATTACAAAGTTCAGGAAAATTATTTCAGGTTTGCGTACAAACACACATTTTCTCCTGTGCCATATTTTAGAAGGACCTGCCTCTATTTAAACTGCCTTCTGAGTTTTATTCATTTTTTACTCATTTTATTTAAAAGTATTTCCATAAAGAAATCCTTTCATTTTTTTAGATAATGTATTTCAATATTATTGAAATATTTAGATATTTAAAAGATGTCTAAATGCGTGTTCACCTTCCATTTTAAGGAAAAATGGCTGATACAAAAACAACAGCATTGTATTAATTGTTGTAATTCATTTCCATTAAATATTGTTTGCCTTGCCTGTCAAATGCAGCATTTCGATTTATTTTTTTAATTTTAAAATGGAGCATAGTGTAAGTTCAGGCGGTAGTCACACACTCACAACAGCATCAGCTGATGCCAGCAGACAATCATAGCTCAACACACTCATTTGGCGGCCCATTTAAACCCCCTACTCCACCTATCGGTGCTGCTACAATGCTGCCGCTGCAGCTGTGCTCGCTGGTGTTGGTAAAGCCATTCTATTTGTTATGAGGATTAATATTGCACTTGTCTGCTTACTTACTATCTGCTGCTTTCTCGTGATGGATCCTAATCAAGATTACATGTTGTCAGATAGCGACCGGTGTCTTCTCAACACCCAGCAAGAGTTAAATCCTGAAGTGGATGAGGAACTTGGAGGGTCTTCAATGCAACTCCCGAGTGGCAAATAAGAAGCCAGAACAGCTGGCCAGTGCATAAGATATTAAATGCCTTGTATTGCTGTAATCAGCCCCATCAGTTCTTAGAGACCTGCTGTTAGTACTTCCACTGATCTTTGAGAAAAGGTACAACCAAAAGGAAACATTGTTTGCATCCTGGTCCTGCTGATAACGGCATTGCTGAAGTCACTGCCCCAACCATTCCTGAGACGTTCCTGCTCCTGTTTTGGCTCCCACCCCTGCCAAAAAGGCTGGGATTCAACCTGACGATGACTCACCACTCTCCATAACATCCAGCCATCGCTCGTCTCCACAAACTTGCATCCCAGCCCATCTTTTTGATTACTGCAGCTCATCAAATGCTTTAAATGAGTGGTCAAAGTAATTCCTTACATAAACTATTTTAATTTAAGATGGACCAAAATATACAGGCAGAATTAGCCTTTTTACAATTGACAGTATGTAGGAAATAAAGCCTTGCACTTGCATTAGCTTTTGACATCAGGTTAAACCGCAACAAACAGCGTAGACAGCCTTTTTCCTTCTAACATTTTGTGGAAAATACAACAAATACATCTCTGGCCTTGCAGTTATCTGCTTTTTGAGTTAAAATTAGGCCAACTTGACAACAAGCAAAGACCTTTTTCATATCTTGTAGACTGTTTCCAGTCTCACAAGTATAAAATGCCCCAGCAAAGAACAGTCAGGGGAGAATGGCACAAAACTATGCACATAACTACAGTACAGAGTAAGCTAATCACAGTACCACTTGGGGCACAATTGTCTATTGTGGTGAAGGACCTGCTCCGTGTGTTGGTCCGACGTTCTGTTGTGTGAGTATATTGCCCCTGTGGCTAAACAACCATTCAACTGGGGCACTAGAAGGCAGCGTGGTGCTGTACTTAAGGAAAAGTTGCCCAACAAAAGGAAATGCCTGTAAGGATTCCAAGCTTCTGTCCTTGTCCTCAAGAAACCTCCTCATTTCCTCCTCTGCTGCACTGGCATCCGTCTTAGTGGAACCATCAAAAACACAGAAGTTCTCATCAGATCCATCAGAGTCGAGAGATGAGCTCCATCCCTTATCAGTAGGCATTTCATTGGCCCCTTGTGCTCTGTCGAAACTGTCACCTGCTCTTCAGGCCCCTGTTAAGCATGACCCGGGGAGTAAGTCCAAGTTGATTTCTAAGCCCACATCCCTAGCTACACCTTTGTGTACTAACTTTAATGAAAGTGTATGTAGACACACTAGCTGCAAATTCGTACATGCTTGCAGCTATTGTGGAGACAGCCTCTCAAGGTCCGTGAGCCCACACCGCACAGCTTGAAAAGTGAGCAAAGCATCCACACCTGTTAGCCAGAGCTCTCTACATCCCTGAGGAAGCGCTCCAATCGTTGTTTTGCTCATTAGCTTCTTGCTTGGTCTGGCCCAAGTTTTTTTAGCTGGCTTGTGAGTGTAAGATCCCACAGTTTGCCCTGTAAGAACCCAAGATAGTCAATAAAGTTCTTGCGAAAGAAGTCAAAAACAGACGATTGGACCTTTTGACACCCTCCTTTTCACAGATATTGCATTAGTCCAAGTGGCATTGCAACTCACAAATACTCAGGTAACAAGTACACCGAGTATAAACTGCCTCCTCCCTCGGCCCATCTTCTCACTTCACTATATTACAACAGACCATGCTCAGGTCTCATCAAATTAGCTGGTAAAGGTGCATGGCTTGGCAAGGCCGGTATTAAAGCGTTTGAATTCATGCCCCTCCACCTTTCTCAATGGCACCTCTTCAGCATCAAGTGGTGTGAAAAGATGTACTTGGATGCCAAAGCAGCCCCTGTATTTTTGATACTTAATCAAGGCACTGTGTTGGATTCTTCCAAATAAGTGTAAAATCCCTTTTCATCCTGCACCTACTAGGCGATTTCTTGGTTATCGATTATCCTCAGTTCAGTTCCAGCCAGAGAGCTACATTAACATTCCAGAAATGATGCGTTCCCCTTTCGTCAGGGAAAAGTCAAGGGCCATCTAATATTGAGTTTCTTGGCATCACTTTCGACAGCCACATCATGAAAGCATCCCTTCCTCTACAGAAGCTAGAACACATTCAACCATTTATGAGATCTGCGTTATCTAAGCGTGATTTGCCCTCACTACTAGGCCACCTGAACTTTGCCATGTGCAGTATTCTACAGGGGTGCCCTTTAATTTCTACACTTCTTGACCTCTCTAAAACGGCCGAAAGACTGCATGATTCAGTAGTTTTGGATGAAGGATGCAGGATGCATTTATAAATTCTATCACATTTATGATTTATATGATATTATCACACGCCATCATATGATTTATATCATATTTATGATATAATTCATAGTTCAGTGGTTTGGGGGATTTTAAATGTGCACTTCCTGCAATCTGACCAGGCTTGCTCAGCACATGGAGTACCGTTAAGTGCTGAGCCATTAACGCCAAACAACTGTATTAACCTACCATAGCTGCAATAAAATGGTTAAACCAATGATGTGTTCCGTACTGAAGTATAGTAAAATTACAGTAGGGGCAGTAGATTTTACAACACAACACAGTTGACATGGCAAAATTCAAGATCACTGTAAAAATACAGTAAAATGCTGTTTTGTAGTAATACAGTCAAAGAATTACTGTAATTAGGAATGAAAATGGTTTACTGTATAGTTTACACACTCAGTTACAGCAAGGATTGCAGTCTTTGAAGCCAGACTGGTTGGGTTCCAACAGGCTATCCTACAGTGAGTGAGAAAAATTGATTAGAGAAAATCTGCTCAAGAGGAAATTAAAGAAGTGATACCAGTCCAGCTGACATGACGGCAGATGTATTTTATGTTGGACCTTAATGATGTTAATCACGATTGGAGCAGGTCAGCAGTGATGGATAGATGATGGGGATGGATGAACGCAGGTGGTAGCCCTGCTGACAGAAACAGCTTTTAGGATCACGTGGGGAGACAGGAGAGACGTCAAACCTGAATGAGACGAGTTAGAGGACGAGGGAGTTGGGGAATTAGGGGAAAGGGTTGTTTGGAGAGGGAGCCTCAGGATGTCATCAGTCTAGAATGAAAGAATACAAGTAAGATAAGGTCATCTCTCTCTCGCTGCCCAAAGCCCTGTATACACATGGAGTTGAACACAGTTTACAGGATAGACTTAAAAAAAAAGGAACCTGCCTCTGAAATGAAAATTAGAGCCATCGCATCACTCTGTCCGGACTAAACTTCACATACGCGTCGATGGAAAAAGTTTTCCTGGACCTTTAGCGACAAGAGTCCATAGTCCATATTTTATTTTTAGGGATCATTATTTGAATAGGCAATTAAATCAAGAGCACATTTGCAGCAATGGCCCCGGGGAGGTAGGGTTACATCAGGTTAGAGCAATTTGGGACTATCTAGCCTTCTATCCTCAGTTTATCTTGTTTTGAAGAGCCAGATGTGCTCTTATTCTTCGCAATAATAGTAATAGTAATAGTAAGGCAAAGTGGTCTTTATTAGAGGGCGAATGATTTGCACATGTGCTCCTATAAAAGAGGAACATAATAATAATCTGAATTTTATAGCATGTTTTCAGCTCACAGCAGAAGCACAAAAGGCTTTCCATACAAAAACAAAGCAAAATTAAATTCAGTGTAATAAATAAATACATAAACGTTACATATAATATATTAAATTGCAATGATAAAATATTAGAGGGAGGACATCTATAAATAATGTCACAATGATCAAAACAAAGATGATGAAAAACCCGGCCGCCATTAACAAATAAACGTGAAAAACGATGTTATACACTACGTTACTACGTCATCGTCATGAAACTTGCTGTGTGTCAAAATCTAGTTTTTGAACATTTCCGTAAATCTCCTGACCCTTGACAGTCATTTGGAGACATTTCATTGCAAAGGATAGTTTGCCCAGGGAGAATGTATTGTCAATAAAAAGGGAGCATTTTAAATCCCCACACTGTGGTCAGCAGGGAAGCGATAGATTGGATGGCTAAATGAGCTTAATGCGGATATATTGTTCTCTGTTGAGTTTGTATGAGCCAGTTGAAATAATGTGGTGTGTAACTGATGTGATGGTCAGCCGCCTCCGCCAAGACCTTGTTACTGTCCTGGCGTCTGTCGATACATCTTGTTCTGTCCGCGTACTGACACGTACATGCACCGACATGTTTACACCGGTGACTGTGGGTAATAGAGGCTGAACAGGAGACAGACAAGAAAAGAGAGCAAGGCTGAGGGGAGGGCAATGAGCCACTGTCAGCAAGAGATTGTGTGTGCGTGTGTCTGGCTTAGATCGCAAAGTGTGTGTATTCATGTGTGTGTGTGTCTCGCGTCTGACTTAGATTGCTGTGTCTGCATGAGAGTGTTCAATTTCTTCTGTATGGGCTCATGCCAAAATAAGCTCATTACCGTCACAGGAGCCAAAGCTGGAATTCAGAAATTCATTAGCTCAACCATTTGCATAGTCTTTCCTGCACGAGTGTGTGTGTGTGTGTGTGTGTGTTCTGTTCCCCTATTATATGTGCATTTGGCACTGCTTGCTGCAGGCACTCAAACCCATTCGTACCTGCTTTTTTCCGACATGGTTTCCCCTCCCCTGTGTGGTTGAATTAAAATGTTCCCCATCACTCTGCTAAAGGTTTGAGTTCCACTGCAATTCATGTTCAAAGGACCTCAAGTCTGAGAAGCAGAGAGTGACAATTACGGCAACAAAAGCATGACCGACAGGGAGAGAAGCTTTAATTGAGTTAAAATTGAGTTTCTGAATAGATCATTCTGTTAATTTTAGAATAAATATAGGTCTTTTCTATCAGGGTGCACTCCAGCCCAGGAGAGGGGAGATAGGAAATCTTTCTCATGGTTCATTGCAACAGCTTTGCACTTCTTTTGCTCTTTCATTTCTCTTCTGGAAGCTGATTCATTTGCTCTCCTTCTCTGTGCTCGTCTGCGATAATGCCGAAATTGATGCCTTTGCTAAGATGCAATATCAAATGTTTCGCTGTGAATTTTACAGTAACGGTTGCACTGCCCCGTATTGACCAGCATTTCTTAAGAAGTCAGTTAAGTCAGCCGGGTGAAGTCCAGCGGCAGGAAGCAAACCATAGTTTGCTGGATATCAGTATCCCTGAGGAGGCAGGCAGTGAAATGCGAGGCCAGGAGGGCATTGCCAGCCAAGAAAGGAAAAGCACAATGGGCAAAAAGGTAGAGTAAAATGTCCGAGGGCTACTGAGAGGAGTGAACGGGAAGCTGTTAATATCGGTTTGATAAGGGCACTTGACAGGCTTAAGGGAACAGTTGAGAAAAAGCTAGAGAAAATGGGGATTATTATTTACAATTACAGGGTAGAAAGTAAAAATAAAAAGTCAAATTAAGTCCAGATGACAGCAGGAGATTAACAGACTCGTCCAAGAAAGGGAGGGAGCTTAGGAAGCTGTGGAGGAAGGCGATAGATTGCGAGAAAGAGGGCATCGATATCCTGCATAGAGACGTGAAGAATTGTTTGGCAGCTTTGAGGAGACCAGAAAATCTTCGGAAAAATAGAAGGAAGAAAGAACGAGCTAACATATGTTTCTACAAAGACCCATTTAAATGGCAGTGTGAAATCAACAAAGCATTGGTGGGATATCTGGGCTCCCCCCAGATATCCCACTGATCGGAGCAATGGACTGCCTGATAGATGTTAGCCCCCCAAATGGAAAGAGGTGTAAAGGCTTCATCAGCTCCAGGGCCTAATGGAGTCCCCTAACCAGCTGTAGAAAAGAGCACCAGATGTGTTGAGATCCTTGTGGAAGCTTATGAAGACCGCATGGAATTTATTCCCACCTGTCTTGGGCTGAGAATCAAACCTTTTTGCTGTCCTTGCTTTGTCCGCGAGGGAGACAAGACTAGGAGGAAAGACATACTGTAGGCCAGCTAAGAGTGGGTAGAGATTGGCAAATGGCAGTAGATTTGGGGAAAAAAGTAGAAGACTTGAAGTGCCATTCCATTGCACTTTCGAGTTTTGAGTCCAGTGGAATGCAACATTTGTTTAGGTGGCTAGTGAATGCTGCTGCCTGTCTGATAGTCCTGTAGGTTTATGACAGCCTAGCCTGATGTCCTGTATAGTCTCCATTTGTTGGATAGTGCATCATTCTTTCTGACATCTGAATTGGGCTTCTGTGTGAATGCTCATCCTGGATTATGGCACAAAAGATTATAACAGAAAAGCCTGTGCATTAGTAAATATCATTGCTGAAGATGACTTGTGAGTTGGAATCAATAACTCAGGAGGCAAACCTGCGTTTCCACAGCAACTACAGGGAGAACGTCATGGTACTCGGCAGAGCAAGAGAACCTGGGGATGACAACCAGGAGTACGGGTACTCTGCCTATAGAGCCTATTGACAATACAGTGGGCCAGAAAACCAGCTTGTCATCCCTCAGCTGCTGCCTGTGGAAGATCAGGTACAAGCGGTCTGATCCCATGGACAGTATACTGGTTATAACTGGTCTTTATTGCTGAAGTTGGCTGACATTTCAGCATGCATTATGCCTTTTTACAAAAGGCCTCGCGCTCCAGAACGTATAGCCACATTGGGGGGAAGAATAAAAGCAAAACAATAAAGATAATCAATATGATGATTTTTAAAATATATACACTATATTTATTGAGACTACACACAAACAATAAGATACATTGTCAGCAAGGTAGAAGATATTTCCCCTCTTGTATCCCCTGCATGCTCAGCTCCAGATCTATGGAGATGAAGGAGAGAGGGTAGAACGACAGACCCACCTAGACAGTGAGACTACATAGAGTTTACAATGAGCTAAGATGAATTGGTACATTTTGGTGGAGCTACCAGTGGTCAAAGGGGAATACAAAGTCAAATGAATTTTAATTCTGTAATGTTGATGAGTTCAAATTCTACTCATATTTTTTGCGTCATCTTTTGTCAACTTTGGTCTGTTGCAGTGAAAGTCGTAGGGCAGTGAGCAGAAGTGTTAATAGACTGGCGGTGTGAAAGAAGCGTTGGTTCTGAATGCCTCAAGGTCAGCAGCAGATCTATGAAATACATTAAGAGAAATTATGAAGGACATGTATTCATTTCTCCCGGATGGGTTGGACTGCATTTTCCATTGGCTCTTAGTCAATTGTGGTGGTGGCAGGCCATGATGGGGGGTCAAAGAAAATCAACAACAGAGTTCAAGTACAGTTCGTCACAAAGTAAAAAATGTCAGTGGTTTCTGAAAGCAAACAAACACTTGGTAGCTGGGCCAAATCTAGCCCTGACACAGGACCCTTTGGGAATCTGTCATCTTATGGGTTTTTTACCTCTCTTGAGAGGTAAAAAAACCAAAATAACATGATACAGGAGCCTTTGAGAATCTTCAGGGCTAGCGCTTTCGCTGGGCCATGCTAACTTTCTGTATCGATCATTATTGTTATCATGCAGTATGAGCGTTTTCCACTCAGTCGCCAGTTCCAACCACTTTTTAGGATCTTGAATATTACTTTTTCATATGATATCATTCCCTGATTGGACTGTCAAACTTGCTACCTGATTGGAGCAACATGGAGCAACAGTAGCGCTCCTATTGGTCAGTCAATTAGGGTCTGCACTTGCAAAACTCAGTTCACATAATAGGCACTGTCACAATAGGCAACTCACTTCTCAGACATTGACGCACTCGCACATTCAAAGTCATTTGTGCAGAATTGAGTCATACACTTTCAACATTTCATTTGCAACTACTGCACATTTTTTGATTCATTTGAACATTTTTTAAGTACACATTCCAAATGATTTGTAATTTTTTTTTTACATGTGTGCAACTGTTAAAATACAACTGCAAGTTGTATACATTCTATTGTTTTCCAAGCTCAATCTTTTTGACCCTATCTTGATTCCATACATAAGTTTTGAGGGGAAACAGTAGGTCTGCTAGGGAGGCAATGGTACCCGACACAATAAACATTGTATAAAAAATTTAAACTATTTACATTTCTATCATTTACAGCAAAATCACAGCCGACACTATGTGGTGGAAATTCACAAGTAACAACACAACTGAGTATGTCTTTTCTGGTATTTATTATATTTTCAAATAGGCACAGTACCTTCAGCAACCTTGGGAGTTGTCTTGGATAATGAGCGAAGAACAGCTGAAGAAGCTGAAGAAGTCACAATGCTCTGCGAGTCAGACCACTCTGCCATTCATTTCTAGGAGAATAAACCATGAATAAATGTAGGAACCGAGTCTCTAGCTGAAAGTATGCAGAAGTAGTTGGAGTCCAAAGTTTTGTAGAGAATAATATTGGGGAAGTAGTGGGAAAAGCACGAATGTCCTAGCTTTCAGCACAATTACAGCAATTAAAAGCTAAATTCTAAATTCAAACCTTTTGTCCTCTAATGTTGCAGATATTGACCCATTGAGACTGGACTATCTCCTTATGGGGCATCAAGACACTTCCCCTCTTTGGCTGACTTATTCTACCTCTGAGATCCTTAGCCATTGCTGGAATGGTTCGACCGATATTTTGACAACGAGGATGTGACAACTCCATCTTTGTCTGTTCTCAGTTTTCTCAGTGGCATGCATGCACCTACACCCATCTGGCTTCGCACCTCCTATTAAAGGCCAAGACAAACTAAAGAGAAATTGCAATCAAAATGAAAAACCTGTCTTTTTTACATTACAATTTGGAAAAGTCAAACAGGAGGCAGTGCTCAGGTGACTGAAACAGGCAAGTAATTTGACCTTGAAATAGTGCAGTAAGGGTGTGGGGGCTGTGGTAGTGGATATTCGTATACATTGACCTTCAACTCCAGCTACTCAAGTTCAATTCTTGACTTATGCAAAGACGTTTTCATTTTCATCAAAAGTTTACCTTTTTCAACCATGACCAAAACCTTACCTCAACCTGAACCAAAGTTTTAGTTGCCTAACCTTAACCCCGGTGAAAGATTGCAAATGATCTCTCCTCAGTGGATAAACAAGAATGCTAGCCCCACCCCTCATGCAACCCCTCAAATGGCCATACCACCTGTGGGAACACCTCCAATTGTGTGTTTGTGATCTCTACTCAAAATGGCCCACAGTAATCCCAGTTGGAAATGTCATGACACAGCCTATCTTGCACATCTTGGACAGCCTCTTCGCCCGTAGGGGGTATGCCACTCTCCATTACCAGGGACAGTCCTTCCTCAGGGACTAGGAAATGAAGTATATTCGCACAATCTGCTATCACCCCCCCCAGGCCTTAAATGGGTTGGAAAGGTTTAACCAGACCTTCTACATTTTGCCCACGGATGCACTTCTCAGATAGCCCTCAACCAAATCCCAACATACTGCAGGGCCAGTCTGACGAGAGCGGCAGTGTTGAGTCACCAAGGGGAGATGGAGCATCATTTTGACAGAAAGCATGCAATCAAGACGACCACCTTACGGGTATCAGAGTGAGTTTGTGCCCTTTGGCTCCAGGGGGTGCAACGGAATTCTATCATTCTGACCTCTCCAGACTGTCAGTTAATTGGAGCCTGACACTAATACACTCAGTGACAGATCCCGCTGGCATGCTATTTGACTCGGGAGGGTGACTGTTCCTTTTCCACCAGCCTCGCAGCCTCCAGCACCCATCACAGACCACTGGCAGCTCTGTGCACCAGCAGTGCTTCTGATTTGTACACCACCCAAGCTCCAGAGCTGCTACAGTCTCAGGGCCCTGCTGCCAAGCACTCTGCATGGTTCCCACCATCCTCAGCCACCACCAGGCTCTCTTCCTCCTTCCCCTAAATGCCTGGCAGGGCTAGAGCGTAGCAGTAGAGGGCAGGCTGATAATGGCATGGGTTCAGCCAGCGCATTTACAAGACTACACCACTTTTCAGGCCTAGTTTGGGCTTCACTGTGTTCACTGTGTTTTCCGTTTGTGCCGGTTTGTCTTATTGTGTCATGTTCTACTTTGTGAAAACATTCAGCGCTACTCCCACTCTATCTCAAAATGAAGAAGCAGAAAATAATTATTTAACACATTTTATTAGAACTAACATTGCAACATTTTTTGATTTCCTTTAAAACTGCAGACCAGAGTCAGTAAAGATTCACTGATCAGCCATAACATTAAAACCACCTGCCTAATATTGTGTAGGTCCCCCTCGTGCCACCAAAACAGCTCTGACCCATCGAGGCATGGACTCCACAAGACCTCTGAAGGTGTCCTGTGGTATCTGGCACCAAGACGTTAGCAGCAGATCCTTTAAGTCCTGTAAGTTGCGAGGTGGGGCCTCCATGGATCGGACTTGTTTTTCCAGCACATCCCACAGATGCTCGATCGGATTGAGATCTGGGGAATTTGGAGGCCAAGTCAACACCTTGAACTCTTGGTCATGTTCCTCAAACCATTCCTGAACAATGTTTGCAGTGTGGCAGGGCGCATTATCCTGCTGAAAGAGGCCACTGCCATCAGGGAATACCGTTGCCATGAAGGGGTGTACTTGGTCTGCAATAATGTTTAGGTAGGTGGTACGTGTCAAAGTAACATCCACAT
>OOFE01050103.1:17465-35114 GCA_900323365.1 Monocentris japonica
CCCAGAGGGAGCTACGGGGTTTCCTAAGGGCAAAACTCTGAAGCAAGGGGTGAAGGGTCAACGGACTGTTTAGATTAAGGTGTGGCCAACTTATGTCGAGGCCCAAAACAACACACCCTTCAGTCAATCCCAAGCCAGTGACACGACAGCCTAATTGTTGTTCAGGCGACGAGACTATGGCAAAACAAAGCTCTCATGATTTCATTACGCTCTGGCAAATTGAGTTGTTTCCCAGATTGAGTTGTTTAGGCCATCTCCATCCCTCATTCTCTCTCTCTCCCTCTCTCTCTCTTTTTCTTTACATTCCTGGCATGCTTGAGGAGGCTGATGACACGCGCCGATAAGAATGCCGGCTGAGAGTGTTTAAAGGACTCCCGTGTGTCTCACTCCTCATGTACCTCCGGGCTTTTGTCCAACATGAGGACAAACCAAGGGTTGTGTGTGTGTCAGAATTTGGAAACAAGAGGGGAATTTTCATTGCTCCCGCAGAAGAGCTCCACTCTAGTTCAGTCATTGGTCTGGACTAGCATGTTGCAGCCCCATCTTTTCATCACATTTCCCAACGACTGTTATCTCAAAGCATGCCACATCAATTCCTGGCACTATTTAGGGCATTTAGCTTGCAGCGGTTTAGCCAAGCATTCCCCACAGCAAAGGGTGTTTTCCCAGCACACTTTGAGCCCAGCTGTGTGAGGAGAGGAAGTCACACATCTTTTGACAGGAAGCTCCAATGACACACAGCGAGTCAGGAAGCCCTGGCAGCCAAGCCCGCCAGTTCATTCATAAAACCTGAGGATGCACACAAATACACACACACATGCGCACAAAACATAACCTGTGAGCCAAGCAGATGAGGATCTGTTTGACAGTCACATGTTTAAAACTCCAATGCACTAAAACGTCTGACAGGATATGGAAAGGTCAAATGAGTGCTGGGTTTAAGTCGGGATGTTTTCCTCTTCACCTTCAGATGGACCTGAGATAGCGTTCCCAGGAAGACACAGATAATGTTCTCTTTATGGGTCATCTCTTCAGGTATACTATTCCCATTTCTCTCTCTTTCTCTCATACACACACACACACACACACACACCTGCATGACATAAGTATGACATCACGCCATGTTTTCCACAACAGACTGATTTTCCCTGAAGGGGGGAATAGTAAGACAGACAGATAAACGTGTAGCGGAAGTGTCAGAAGAAAAACTGTCTAGGCTTGCCCCTCACTTGGTCATGAATGGGCCCTGTGTGTGTCAGCGTGTACGTATGACTACATGAGTATACGTGAATCTGTCTGTCTCGTCCTGCATTTTTGGGGTTTTGGGTGGAAGAGGAAATTCCTTGTCAGTAAGAGGAAATATGACAGAGTTAAAGACAGGAAACAGAGAGGAGGGCCCACTTTATCATCGTCTGTGACTTTTGACCTTTACTCACCATGGCAAGGTCACACACACTATCCCTGGGCCATGGTGCCAGAGGGTTCTCTCATGTATGTCCATTTAGGAGGGCAACTAGACAGAGGAGGGTTGGGGGGGTGTGAACTTCAGGCAGGTTATGTAGGGTTTTTCCTGCAGAAAGCAAGAATGGAATGATTGTCTCTCATGAGTGACTAATCTTATAGCTGACTGTACATCGTTGTCAAAGGAATCACTATCTTCCCCCGAGAAGGCAAGCAACTCCTGATATGGTGCTTTCGTGGTCCTCTCCCTACTTCCAGGGTCATCACCCCCTCCTTCCCTCTCCCTCCACCTCTCCCAGCCCTCTCTGACCCCTCCTGCCCGGGATGCTCATCCTGTTTCCTATGGTTTCCTCTTCCCTGTGGACAGGAAATGGCTGAAGCCCACGGATACACACAGAGAGGGGGTGTGGGGCTTGGGGGTGCAGGAAGTGATCTCACTGCAGCACCTGCAACCAGGAAATAGAACAACCCCAGCAGGGAGGTGGAGAAACAGGCAGTGTATGCTCACAAACATACTAACACACACACACACAGACACACATGCACGCATGCAAACAAGTGCCTAACCCCCCACACCCCCATGTCTACTTTGACTTCCCCTACAGCTGCGGGCACTGGGACCGCAACACAGGAAACTGAAGACGAGCAAAGTTCTCAGACACATAACTACACCACCTCTCCTCTCAGACAGAGTATCACTCTCTCTCTATCTCTGGTGGGCCAGAGACTGTCATGGATATTGAGCGCTGCATAGATATGAATTAAAGTGTATGGAAACAGGCCACGGCAAGCCTTCATGTAACAGACCTGGGATGTAATGCTGAAATGAATGCTCTGTCTCGTCTTTGCCCTTTGCTCAGGGTTATACAGGATGAGGTAAATAACTCATTCATTTAAGCTGTAATTCAATTTGGGGTGTAAGGGGGTGCACATAATTGTGTTTGTGCCAGGGGATATTCCCCTAAGCGCTGTTCATACCTAAAAAGTTTGAAACTTCATTATCTATCCAGGAAATACATTCCAAGGTCTTATTGATCGTGTATTCGGTCGGATAATTCAAGCTAACGAGGAGCGGCGTTCCACCGCTGAATCAATGCTACTGTTTGAGTGGATGAATGCCCCAACTATCTCCAACGCTGACATCAAATAATTTCTTGTATATTTGTACACCATTTTTGGAGCCAGTTCAAGGAACTCTACGATTGCCTTGTGAAATTGAGTACAAGAGCAAATATTAATGCATGCAATCTAATCTGGCTTTGAAATCTCTCAGCATTTACACGGCATCCTATGTAACCCATAATGCAATTCCCTCATAGCATTTGAGTATATGAAGAAGAAAACATAACTGTGGTGTGACTGTGATTTTAATGAACTGAACGTGTGCTGCCCAGGTAGACCTTTCTTCACTTTGTCTGACTGCTTGTATTACCCAGTCAATGGGAGCGTTCGGTGTGTGCTGTATGAGAGTACATAGGACTCACTGAATCGGCTGCACTGGCAGCAGACTACTGCACTTTACTGCACTGATTCAGTCCCACTCACACAGGTTGAGCAGAGAGAGAGCGAGAGAGATCTTGGCTAGGCAGATAGTGCAGCCCACTGACATTCATGACATACATTCTCCAGATGGAAAAATGGAGATTTACTCTCTTTCTTTCTGCCCCCTGAATCCCCCATCCTTTAATCAGACTTACTACAAAGAGCTCATTCCTTAGTGTGAGAGTGTGTGAACCTCCTAACAAGTAGTAATTTTAGGGGCAATAACTCCATGTTAGACGACCACAGTGGAAATAAATCTGGACTTTTCTGTGTTTTCATCCTCGCAGGTTATGTACCGTGATTTAACACGAAGGCTCTGTTCTTCCCTGCATTCTCTGCATGGACTGCCCCTTAACTTTCACATAAATAGAAGTGAATCTATCTAGAAGCATATTTGTTTTCATTGTTACACATTCTGTACATCACATAGTCTAAAAGCCTTCTTCATTGCTGGAATGCTGGATTTTTGTTTCGGTCCTCCTTCTGCAGTCCTCATCTCTGTTGCCAGAGTAAGGACCCTTGTGATTCTTGGGATTCCAGACTGTGAAATAAGAAATATTTTTCCATTGGAGCTCTCATATATCGGTATGTATACATTATAAACATGCCACTGTTTTTACAGCAGAGGGAGAGGAGGGAAAGAAATGTGTTACGCTGCAAAATAAACACACTGTAGATCAATCTAACACCACATATCTAGAAGTCTGGTTCCCTTGATGCTGCACGCAGGATTAAAAGCTAACACAAGAATGATGATACATCAGGAGAGTGGGCGATTTACTTCTGCCCCCTTTGAAGGCTGGGCATGGCGGGCCCCTCCACTTCATACAAACTTGCAGTCTGCACTCTTGAATGAGTCTATTTTCTCACAGTTGTTGAGATTTAAGACACTGACACATCCTTTCAAACATTAGCTGATGTAAACATAGTGTGGCCCACTGTCCTCAAGCATTGACACTACAAAATTGTGTCTGTGCTACTAATTTTGTGTTTTGAGCCCATCCTGGCCTGCAGTCTGTCTTTCAGCAGGCAGTGTGTTGAGTGAAGTAGTGCATTCTGGGACTTCTGGTCACGTCAACTGACAGACCTACCCTGTCTGCCCCCGCAACCCCTCCCCTTTTTGCAATGATGAGCTGAATTCCAGCTTCAAGGGTCCCTCTGCAGCCTCTCCGCTTGACACAAAATCCATCCAGCGTTTATTTATTTCCTCCTGTAAACAAACACAGGTCAATAAAATAGAATAGTTGAGTCAGAGCCGCTTCCTGAGTGGACCGCCTGTCATGAAACACGGAGGGACGGAGGGACAGAGGGCCCTAGAACTTCTTCAAACTACTTGCAATATTGCCCGAGGCAAAAGAAGCAAATATTTAGAAAGAGAGAAAATAAGAGCAATAAAAGTAACTTTTCCCCCTCGCTTAATTTCTCTCTCTTTACCGACTCCCCTTCCTCCCTTTCTCTGCCAGCTGTCAACATTGGCAGAGTGCCAAACAGACGCTTGCCGCTTGGCTAGTGACAGATGCAGCAGCAGTCAGGCAAAGAGGAAAAAGGAATAGAGGAAAGGGGAAACAGAAAAAGAATGAGAGAGACAGAGAGAGAGAAGAAGAAAAGGGTAGAGAAAGAAGGACGAGTGTGAAACAACAGAAAGTTGGCCCTCCCCATTGTGTCAAAAGGGACAAGGTGCTGGATTAGGCCATGGCTAATAATCACAGCCAGATGGGCTGTGGAGGGGCGTGGACCGAGAGAGAGATTGAAAAACAAGATAGCCCGGGACATTTTAAGAGTCGGGTTACAGCACAACTTTATCCTGACGTTTCTATTCACAAAAAACTTATAAACAGTCGACACAACGTTTCATAAAGTTAACAGCTTCCGACACAATATTGCGGCTGAAGCGCTACAACTCATTTCCCTGGTTGATTGCATCACCGATAGGTCACATCTGTGTGGCATTTAAGTCGTGTTCCCCTTTTTTCCCTTATTAACATTCCACCGTTCTCGAACCACTGACACTGTGCAATTACCTTGATCCAAACGAGGCTGCTTCCCTCTTGCTCCTACACAAATTTATGTTTTCAAAAGAGCGATTTGTCACCCATATAGCATGTACATATCGAGTGTCAGACCTCACTGTCACAATTACTCTGAGAGTCTAAGAAACCTCACATGGCAAAGCACGATACGGAAAGACAGACAGACAAAAACAGGATATCCAAAAAAGGCAAATCTTTATTCAGTATTCTCTCCCTCTCAGCACTTGAGGCGCCCTCTCCTTCAGCTTCTGCCATCGGTATCTCCACCTATTAAAGAAGAAAAAAACACTGGAATGACATTGTTTTGTGTTATAAATATCACTCATGTATAAAATGTTCATCAAAGTAAGAAGTGTTACATGTGAGATCTGGCCTGTTCATGGATCAGCGGGTATAATTACGGTAGGCCCATGAACTTGGCCAGGGCTTACACTGGGCCTTGCAAACCATGACACAAACACAAACACACACACACACACACACACACACACACACACACACACACACACACACACATGCAAACAAACAAACCAGCCCATATATAGCCCTGCTCCCCTCCTTCCACCTTGGCTGTTTTGTCTTTATGTCATTGTTTTTCTCCCCTCTTTCTTTGTCTCTTCTTCTCCCCCCATCTGGTGTGTGTGGACACGGCCTTTCGGAGCTAATTCACTTCCTTGGTCACCATCTGCTGTGTGACTTTCTACAGTAAACTGAGCCTGGCTGGCTGTCGTAGGGAGGGACGGGGCTGTGTGCTGTCACCTGTTCAACACACCGCCTTCTGCCGCCGGGGATCGGCTTTCACTGGATGCTCCACGCACCGAGGGAGAGGGCGTGGTGAAAAGGGCCGGGTCCCGCATTAACACTTCACTTATCTGATTTTCAATTCTTAATGACCAGCTCACGCCTTGGACCACCTTGTCAAATGCCTCGTTAAATACAAACTTGCACTGAGGCCTTGAAGAAAAGTGTAAAAAGTGGATTGGAAAATTTTCACAATGCCATAAAAAAATGTGTTACCTCTATCAGGCGGACATATTGGATTCTATTGGATTCTTCATCTGATCTCTTTGACTGTAAGAGCCAAAAATACAGATTTCTCATCTCGTCTAAGAGGTAAAAGGGCTAACAATGAAACAGAAGCAATCCTCACAACTATTCCTTGTGAATGTGATTATATATCAGCTGTCTAATCAGCTAACTTAATTACCAAAGACTTCATTATTGAGCACGTCAGCCTCTCGGAGGTGAGCTGCGCTAATGATAGCAGAACAGCGGTATTCAATTACCGAGCTCAGTAGGTGATTCTCTCCAAGGGGGCAGACTTTACTTTTCTGAATGTCAACAGATTAAAAGCCCCTTTTCTCTAAGGTGTTGTGGACTACCTAGCAAAAAAACTTCCAGTCTTTGAGGCAAATGCTGGAAGAGGAGGAGTAATCCTACCAGCACATGTCGCTGCAGAGTCACCATCGCAAAAAATCGACGGTGGAAATTCTAAATAGGTATGAAAATGAATAAGCTTTGCAAGAACACCTCATGACCTATAGAGTGATACAGTTTCTGGACTAATTCTAATCAATGTGTTCCAGTCTGTGTGTGCTGGGCTTTGGAAACAAATGGCCTGTCTCTGCTCGATTTCCTCCCTCACTTCCAGCTAGATCCATTTCTTTTTCCCCTCTCTCTGCCTTTTCGACCTTCTGTCTCTCCACCCCTGAGCAGAGTTGGATTTCTCCAAAGCTCAGCCTGGGCTCTGCCATCTGTGTCCGTGTGCTTTGACCCTTTTCCATGGCTAAGGAAGTAAAGGATTGAAGACCTAGTGACGTCTGCCGGTAGAATTGCAGCCCCACTAAATGACTGATTGACTGACTGACTGTTGATATGACAGCTGGGTGGGAAAACAGAGCGAGAGGATTGGCAGAGCAGACAATGCACTGGATTGTATGAAGCGCAGTACTGTAAGAAAACATGTGTATGAGTGACACATGCAAGTGTAGACAAATGAACACATACGGGCGCACACTGATGCAGCAGTGAGCAAGCACACAGTAGCAACTTGAATCTTGCAGCTGTTAACACTGCAGCTTCACAAGAGGTGTGTGTGTGTGTGTGTGTGTTTGTGAGCATGACACAGTTGCTGCATCCCTGCTGATACTGTGGACAGAAAGAGGCTGTCTGCTGAGTATCTATCTATCAGTGGAAACCTCACCACTGTCCTTTTCCTCTCCCCCCTGCTGTCCTCTCGGCTCTGATAGCAGCCCTCCATCCACCCCCTGTCCAACCAGCCTGCCACTGACTTGCAATATCTTCCCTTCAATCTTTTTTAACAGGGGTACTTTATGAGTCTCGTTTCTTGTTTGGCTCTCTTTCGGACCTTGGCATGGTTTTAGTGCAAGGTTGTAAACAAGCTCTAAGTCTAAATGTCAGGCCTGTACCTTTTGTGTTTGGGGGGAAAATAGGAACATTAAATTGTGGGTTGTACTGTGAATTGTTTTTTAAAATTTCAGTTTTTTACTATGGCACTATTGATACGGCACCATTGTCAGTCAGTCAGGGATGAGACAGTTCAATCCTCAATAGCCGTGTGCTATCAAACTTCATTGTGGTTTACAGCAAAAGTTCTATTATGGTGAAAATTTTACTTTTACCATGAATCTTAGGTGCAAATTTATACACAACTCCCACAATCATTTTGAGAAAGAACTATAGATCATCACCATTAGTCTCTGTATATGGTGTCTGTCTCCTCCCATCTGTTTCTATCTATATAGCTATATTGGACTACACCTTCATTTTCCATACCGGCTTATTCCTATTCAGGGTCACAGAGGGGCTGAAGCCTATCCCAGCATGCATTGAGCAAGGACAGGGAAACTACCTATGAGCAATTTAAAGTGTCTTCAGCCTGTGGGAGAGCAGAGCAGCCATGTGAACAGGAGGAAACATGCAAACTACACACAGGAAGGACCTAGACCTTGTAGCTGTGAGGTGACAGTGCTAACCACTGAGTGCTAACCACCACTGTGCCGCCCCTTGGACTATACAGTACTGTGCCTTATCTGTACTTGTTTATTGCTGTGGTGGCCAATCACTGACTTATACAGTAATCTACTGATTTCAATGGAACAGTGTTTCCTCTTTCAAGTTAGTGGGAACAAAGTGGCCAAGAGTACCATGAGGTTGGATGAGTTGCAACTCTCTCATTCACCCACCTCCTAGCAAACCCAGACCAATCAATCCCAGTGCTCATTTAGTCCAATCAATGCTTATGGAGAATCAATCTACAACTGATGCTGCACTCATTCAAACTCGTCCATGTCAGGAATAACAGTGGCCATATACTGTATGGATCCCTAACATGGCTGTTTTTCACATCATAAATGGATTGGCTGATCTGATAGACAGGGGTGGTAGTCAGTGACTAGGCCAAATGTGTTTACCTGCGTGTAGGTACATACGTGTGCGTGTGTGTGTGTGTGTGTGAGATGTCAGATGTGCTGTGTTGTGTCCAGTGTGGTGAGTTAGGCGCTGGGGAGTCAGGAGAGAGCTAAAGCAGAGGGATGGTCTCCATCTGTCAGCCTGGCTCACTCTAAAGTGGCCATCACTCAGGATTGATTGGCCCTGGGGCCCATTAGCCCCCTGGCTTTTTCTCTCTTTCCACTTCTCTCCTTTTTTCACCATCCATCTTTCTCCCTTTCACGCAAAATCATTTCTTTCCATCCTTCGCTCTTTGTGCTTAAGTGTCTCTCTTGATCTTTCTCCTTTCCTTTCTAATCTCTCCTGGGCTTCCTGTGTATCACATCGTTTTCTCTATCTCTCTAGGCCCACCTCTCTCTCTCACTCTCTCCCTCTCTCTCTCTATCTGTCTTCTTTTCCCAGTGAAGAGGTTGTTTTCTTCTGAAAGGGGGGAAATGGCTCTCATTGTTTTTATTTCCCTCCTTAGGACTGACCAGCTCATCCCACTTGTTCATCCTCTCCCTCCTTTCCTCCTTTGCTTTTATAGTGCTCGGCTTGATTGGCAGAGTGGTAAAGAAAGCTTAGATCCTGTTAAGTGAGTATATTGAAACCCCCCGACCGTCACTCACCATTCTACAGTCGTGACAACATGATGCAGCAGGGAGTAGCGACCATTACCGAGCCCATCCATCTAGGTCAGTGTGCTCGGGGATATCAACCCCCAGGGGAGGATGGAGAGTATGGGGTGTGGAGTAGGGTGGCTGGAGGGGGTAGAGGGTATATATGGGTTTGGTGATAGTGCAGGACAAGGAATAATGATGGTGGCGAAAGAGGAGGAATGGAGGGGTGCTAGAGTGGATACTGGGATGTGATGGATTGAAGGGGTGGGAGTCAGAGTGCAGAGGGGCGACATATGCTTTAGTTGTGGTAGGGCTGTGTGTGTGTGTGTGCGTGTGTGCACTGATTGTGGCTAACCGTAGTGTTAGTATGAGGACGGCCCACAGTATACAGATGAGTTCTGCAAGGAAATCTTGCATTATGACCACATTTCCTGCCTTACTGGACTCCTGTTTGGATGATACTGTATTATTACAGGTTTGTGACGACCACATTGTCCCGAGGAAATTTCCTTTTGACAGGAGGTGGGCAGAATGATCACAGATGGAGGAGGTGACACTATACGCTTACATGCTTTCTGACAGGTCTAATGGCCCCTATGTGACAGTGTGGCCTTGGTGACATACAGGCAGGGTGACAGAGTGAGGAGAGGTCCTGACTGTGGCTCCATGTCTGGCCTCTCCTCTTTCTTGATAAGCCATCTGAGTGCTGATTGAGCACTAACTAGCCTGTCATCTTCTTCTCTAAGAGTGCTGACAACCAACATCGACTTCAGAAGAGGCTCCTCAAGAGCAGGCCTCTCAGGAACACACACTGTGGCATGGGTGATATGTTAGAGCGCCATGCCGGCACACACATGCAAGCACTCTTGTAACCCCATCCGCCAAACAACCCTCTCGCTATATGTCGTCAATGGTCCACTCACACCAGGGTGGTGTGGAGGCGGCAGTAGCCTGCGTTCAGGCTGGATGGCACGTCGGAGAAGCCGGTGTTCCCAGGGAAGACCACCCGTCGTCGGTGGGTGTCCCTCCAGGTGGACCCCACTCCCTGATACCTCTGGGGACTCCACCAGTATCCTCCCGTCCCCTGGTGGGGGGTGGAGAAGCTCGGCAGCTCCACGCTCCGGTAGCGCCTCACGTACAGCGGCTCGTAAAGGCTCAGGCGAGGCTTCCTTCACGGGGGGATGGTGGAAGAGAGGGAAGGGTGGAGGGGAGGGAAAAAGGGAGACAGAAAATCAATACATACAGTGAATTACTCATTTCCTAGCTGTGTGGTCCTATTTAATCACAGGTATAAAAGCAAGGGCATGGATATCGAAAAGCAAGGCCTTTACATATTAGATATTGTTCTGCTTTATGAGATAAAAGGATGTGCCTGCATGGGTGTTTGAACAGGTGTAAAACTGCAGGAAGCTACAAGGCTTCACACTATGAGTCAATGCCAACAAAAGACGGTCAAAACCCTCCCCTCTCTCCTCTCTCTCTCTTTCAATATGTCTCTCTCTCTCTCGCTCTCGTAGTAAATGTCTCGGCACGCACACAAACCAACAGCGTGGGCACAGTGCCAACCTGTCCTGGTGATAAGTGATTGACCGTGGCATTCCACATCTCTCATTAACTCCACTGCTCCTGTGGGGAACCGGCCATGTGCCGCGGTACATGAAAGAGGATGCGAGGTGGTGAGGGGAGGAGTGAAGGGAGTTGAGAGTGAGGAGGTGAGATATTAGAATCAGAGGAGAGGGATACAAAGAAGAGGCACTGCAGCCATGAGGATCATTTGTTTGTGTGAGAGAGAGACAGAGTAGTAGACTGAGAGAGCATTCTGTTTGTGTTCATGCATGTGTGTGTGTGTGTGTGTGTGTGTGTGTGTGTGTGTGTGAGTGAGTGACCACATACATGCCTACCAAAGTATAATGGTGATGTGGGTCCAGCTAGGGCTATCTGGTTACAGCGGGCCTTTAATGAACACAGTGATGTGAGGCTCACTGGCCACAGTCACAGACAGTGGGTAACTTAAGAGGGACGCCTGGGGATACGATGGCACAGTAAGAGCCCCCGACCCCCATCTTCCCCCCTGAGGCACACTTGGCTGCACTCACTCACTCCACACCTCCTCCCCCCTTCCTCTGGCTGCTCCCTTTGAGAGAGACTAGATCCATCCAGATCCACCTGAGGCAAAGCAGTCACATAAAACCACTGAATGATATGGAATACGCACGCGGTGATACCATGAAGTGGGTGGATGACTCGACTTGCAGCCTCAGAGAGAGAGAGAGAGAGAGAGAGAGAAAAAGGCCAAAGTGTAAAAAAAGTGGAAGTGCATCTGGTCAAAAGGAAAATCCCCTTGAGTGTCAGATATCAGAGAGAGGCCAAACAGGAGCAGTTGTAATGTAATCAAACAGCAATCAAATGCACCATAAACAGCATTGCTCCTTTCTTTCTCAATTTAATTCAATTTAAATTCAATTCAACAAGCTTTATTGGCATGAATGTTAAAAACAATGCTGCCAAAGCATTGTTACTCAGAGGCTCTAGTGTTGTGACATACTTGGCTGCGATCGATGCCGTTATCCCTTCACCCATGAAGATTTTTAATTTTTTCTCAATACTTAAATGTGGACGTTTGGGTACTATTTTTTATAATTTCACCCTTGAATTCTTTCCCTCAGGGAGGGAATATTTTTCACAGTGAAGGAGGAAGTGCATCTCTGTCTCAACATCCCCTGTCATGCAGTGACCACATACTGGCTCCTCTCTGGGTAGCTATTCCTTTTTCTATAGCCAATCAGTGGTCATTGAGCCTGTATTCTCGCTCTCTCTCTCTACCGTCCTTCTACTGTCCTTCCATCTCACCCAGGATGAAAATGACAGACAATTCCACAGTCAACGTGATAAGGGAGATTTTTCTTTTCAGACTGAGACAGGAAAAACAACACACTTATTGGCGAGGCCCTCTTTGTCGTACAGATGGAAAAAGAAACATCGGGCTGGTATTTTTCCTTCTCTTTTACCTGAGTTGTTTTATGCAAGAGCATTGGTTTGTGGCTACACTTAGGTTTCAGGCTGGGGTTTTCTTTTGCTTCAGAGACAGAGAGAAAGTGAAATGATCACATAAACACAGATGAATCTAAAGTATAGCTAGGAGCTGGGAATCCAAAGTAGGGTTGAAGCACAGGGTGGGGATAAAGCTAATTCTTTCCCACAAACCATTAAACAACATCATACTACAATCATCACACAAAACATTATCATAGTAAGAAAATCTTTTCAAACATGGCTGCCTTAAAAAACGGTGGCCAACCTGAATTGTTCTACAAATGTCTTAAGGCAGTAGACCATGACCACTGACCACAATATGTGCGCTTCCCTGCAATAAGAATGGAGACAAACAACTCTGGGAAAATCTGCCGACACCTATTGAGCAAACATCCGAATCATGTCACCACTTGCCACATGCTGGCAAAACGACGGCCTTGTGAAACACACAAACCCATGTCCTCAATTATAAATACAATGAGTTGGTGTGAAACAATGAAAAGCATGAGGCAGAAATCTGCTGAAAATCGTAAACAAGGTCTTATGAGGAAGCACAATTACAAGCCATGGCCTACCTCAAGATGTAATTAGCCACATATTCGGCCGTTTCTGGATACATGGTTGCCTCCCTCCTTCTCTCCAGTCTTTAGCGAGGCCGGTGCAGACTGCTTCTTATGTACGTGTTCATGTGCTTGTTTGTGTGTGTGTGTGTGTTCTTGCTCGCATGCATTCACATTTGTGCCCATTTGTGTGTGTGTGTGTGTGTGTGTGTGTGTGTGTACTTGGAATACTTAGCCATACCAATGGGACAGTGTGTGTGCGCCTGTTTTAGCAACCAGAAGTCTCCCAGGTGAAATGAGCTTGAGCACATCTCTACTAAAATAGAGTATGTTTCAGAGCTCTATGGTTGGTTCATGTGTAGCAAAGAGAGGGCTCCACTAAGGCCATATAGGGACTAGTAACATGGCTCTTCGGACTGGTTTTGCCCTCAGATCTGATGATGATCTGAGAACTGATGATTGACAATTGTCAATTGCCTATTGACTGAAACATTTCCTGTTTGTTTTTTGTTTTTTCCTATTGCCATCAGATCCCAAATTTGAGGAGAATCAACATTTTCTTTTTGCTAATGTCGTCTGAATAATTGTCTCCTACCAGCATTGTGTCTCGACCTAATGCACATCGGGAATGAGTGGGGAGTTTAAGATTTAATACACTGTAAGCCTACTGAATGGGATTACATTCAAATAACGATCAAGTCCCATCTACTGCTGCGGCGTGCAGTAGATGGGACTCGTTTCTCCATCCAGTAGTACAAATGCACAGAAGTCCACTTTACAATTGCAACAGATTGTACAGCACGGCCTCAATAAGGTTTTGCGGTTGGCAGTATAGCATGCCAGAAGAGAATGGAGTCTGTCTTTTGAAGGGAGCAGCTCTGCTGGAGGAGAAAACATAAGCTTGTCATACAGCGCTTTTTTGCCTCATTAAATCTGCAGACGTGCCCTACTTTCCTTTTCCTCCTCCATTGGACTCCCATGCTAGTGAGCAGATTTGGAGGAAGATGAGTGGGGGTGTTTCATTAAATATCCATACACCCCGAGCCCTTCTCCACTGTTAATCGACATAATGTGTGTGTTTGTGTGTGTGTGACAGAGAGAGAGAGAGAGAGACAGAAACACAGAAGGGTGGGAGGGGTTAAATCTATGTTGTGTGTGTGTGTGTGTGTTTGCATGGACCCACACATGAATGGCCTCTTCTGTGTATCTCTTCACTTAGATTACTTCTCCATCCTGTTGTGGCTCAGGCAGCCAGCCTTTTCCCCTCTATCTTCACAAACACACTGATAAGCTTGTCCTTCTACCTCCCCCATCCCCGTTTTGCCCTGAAATCCTGCCTCGTGTGACATTGAGCAGCCCAGGATTCCTTCTCTGCCACACCCATGCCTTCATCCCCTCCCCCTCTCTCCCTTTCCTCTCCCATCCCTCTCCCTTTCCCCCTTTTTTTTTTCCTCCATCGCAGCCTGAAAGCAGTCAAAACACTGCACTGCCTTCTCAATATCAAAGCCCACTGAAAAACGCAGGCCCATATACTGTAGCTCAGATTGAATTCCTGTGCAATGCATATTCTATTTTCAGGCTCAAAACATACCGTTACATTTTGAGTGTTGAAATGAAACCACCAAACAAAGCAGTCATTCTCCTATATTCACATCATATTCCATAAGGCTTGCAAATGGCCTTATGATACCAGCTATACTGGGAGTGTATGAAGGTCCCTTTGAGAGTAGGAGAGGAAAGTTGCGTCAAATCCTCTGAGATGTGTCTGAAGCCATTCAGACAGACAGAAGAAACCAGACAGCTGGTTGAGGCAGATAAAGCCTGATGGAAGCCCCAAAGATCCCCCCTGTCTCTCTCTCTCAGATACCGAACAGCTAAAACAAACCTCGTCTACTGGAACTAACCCACGGGTCTTCTATAGTCCTTTGAGGTGAGAAAGAGGAACAGTGCTGTTGAGGTCTATTCAGATGTGTAATTTGAACATGGAAGCATGTCTTTGAAGAAGAAAAGCACCAAGATGCTTTATCCCCCTTTTCTTTCAAAGGAGAGTGGGCAGTCCACTCAACTTTTGTATTTTCCAAGTTGAGACAGTGGGAAAGTAGAGAGTGAGACAGAGTAGGAGAGATTAAATCCGACGGGACCCACTCCCAGGCCATTGGGGGCTCAAATGCAGTTCCAGAGTTGGGATACTTGACTCTCTCTGGGCACTCCAGAGAGAGTCACCACCTAAACACACAGGGACACCTGACAAGAACCACAAATCCAATCTGTCACATGTGTAATATACGCCAGCGGGGGTCCTTCAACATATTGAGACCCATGGGGCAGCCAATATGATATTTACAATCCTGACTCCCTGCACAGGTCGGGATTTTCAAAGAGAAGCTTGTCCCTGATCAGTTGCCTCTGCCTGCTACAGGCCTTTTCTCACTTAGTACTGAGTAAAAACCAGCTCCCTGTGAAACATTCATCATTCTGAAGACTAAAAGAACATTTAAGGCAAACTGCAGTGTATTATAATACATATTTTATAGTTCAGCTCTGGCACATCGTTGATCATGTGGGGTAAAAGCATGTTAAATCAGATATGTTATCACCAAACAGATACATAGTTTAGATGGTGCCAAAAAGATCAGGTACGCCATTCAATTTGTATGGCAACCGCCAGCTGCCAAATCCCAAAGTATATCTAAAGGTGGAAGAACCAAGTTTTAAAATACATTACATCCCCACAGGAACTTGGAACACACTGCGAGCACATTTTGTTGTGGGAAGAACAAACCTGTAGAAACCATCATAGCCCAAGCACAATGAAACACCATCATTTCAAGGAGGGAAGACGTCTACTATGGCGTAATGTGGCATAATAATAAGAGAATAGTATAAGAGCATACATGATATAGAATCTCCTGTTCTGGTTAACACCATTCTTTAGTACATAGTGGGGGGTATGTGAAGCCCCAACCAGCCTCAGCTCCCATCTTTTCTCTGCCCTGCCTCGGAGCTGTCACCATCCTATTGGTATTAATAGATGCCTGCTGGCTTTGAGCTGTCAGAGGAACTTCATTCAGCCACACAACCCCTCTGCAGCGACCACCGGGTTCACTGCCAGAAAGCTGAGTCAAAGCCTATTCGCCAGGCAGACAAGTGGGCATGCAGGCTCCTCCCACAGTGTCTGCCAACCAAGCCGTCTATCACCAGGCAAACCAGTCTGCACAGGAGGAGGGCAAGGGTTGAGGAAGGTTGTGTGTGACTGTGCCATGACTGTGTTTATATATTTGCGTGTGTGTGTGTGAGAGAGAGACGTGATTGTACTGTCTGACGGGATTTCACGCTCTTTCTTGTATGGTGGAATAGGTGCCAGTCAGTCAGACACTTAACTGGAATGCACAATGACTAATAGAAGCCAACTCTCAAGCCCTGTCATTCACCCATGACTTGCCACACACTGTGCTTCCCTCAAACCACAACAATAGCTGCTTTTGTGAAATGTGTGGCAAGATGTCTGCCATTGGCTAATGAAGAAAGTCTTGTTCTGTTTACGATCTTGCTTACAGTCAAATGCCCCATTAGGCAACTTCAACAATTGAAGAAACAGAAAGCAAAACGAGGAAGTATATTTCTTCTTCAGAGTGGCATTTCTAGTTTGGTAGTAGGTGTTACAGAAACCCCCTGCTTTCCCAGCATTCATTGTAACAAAGACAAAGGTAAACACCTAACAAACACTGAAAGAAAAGGAAATCCCTCCACTAACTGATGTCTACAGACTATTTAATCTCTACTTGTTATATTCAAGGGGGGAGGAGGAGGAGGGGGTGGTAAGAGAGACAGAGAGAAAGAGAAAGAGAAAGAGCACACAAAAGTACCCAAATCCCAGCAAAAATGGCCCCTGGTGCTTGAAGGACATGCTTTTCATCACTTTGAGGTAAGCAATGTCACAGATTTCAATTTTAACATAAGCTTGGACAGAAGATTCTCAAGCATGGAGGAAGATGATCCTCTCTTTGTATTTGGTTCTCCAATCTGAGCATCATATTCTGGGTTGTGGATTCACTGACTTTATAGAAGCTATATTGTCAACTCTCAACTCTCTGACCTATCTGTTTGGGTGTCGAGGCCCTTTCTTCCAAACACAGGCAACTTAACAGGGGGAGTTTGGGGAGCAGGGCTAGCCTCAAGAGTCTTTGTGGAGGCTTACAGGGACACTGGGATTGGCTTTCATCCACCATCACTAGGGTAAGAGTAAACATGGCCTCCTGCTGAGCACCCTGGGAGTTTTTGTGGGAAGTTCTCCAGGAGCCTGGTTCGTCAGAGTTCATTAGCCACTGTTTCAAAGACATATGATTCATCAAAGTCATGTTGAAGGGGCAACTGAGCTTTTCAAAAAGGAAATCAAACGCATTTGAATGGCAAACAGACACACTTTGAGCTGATAAAAGACTTTTCTCGGAACTGGCCTGTGGGTAGCAAACCTATGAGGTTTGGGGTTGTCCGTCAAGGGGTGACTCACTCGCTAGGCTCGCCCTCAGTGGTTTGGAGTTCATTCACAGAGTTGAGTCACACTGGGTCAGTGCACACACGCACACACACACACACACACACACACACACACACACACACACACACACACACACCTACGCATGTATGCACCCACACACATACACAAGCACATGTGCTATGTGAACACTTGCACAGATGTACATGTATTTCCTCATACACATAAGTACATGCATATGCACAGTACAGAAGCATGCATGCTCACACGCACGTATTTACACACAAAGTATGTGTGTGTGTGGGGGTTTTTGTGTATATACACATATACTTTGTGTGTGTGTGGTAAAAGCACATCACTCTGTCATACTGTCAGCTCATCATAAAGAGTGGATGTGAGAGTCAATGAGAAACAGAGACCCGAAGCACAACCACAGCACATTTTTTATTTACGAGACG
>OOFE01050103.1:35296-48712 GCA_900323365.1 Monocentris japonica
TGAAGAGCCACATGGTTGCATTTGTTGTTACTGGAAAGCTGCTTTGCTTTGTGTGTGTGTGTGTGTGTGTGTGTGTGTGTGTGTGTGTGTGTGTGTGAATAGGATGTTGCTTTAGAGTCATCCAGGCATCTGTCGGCCATTGGCTAAGCTCCACACACTGATGTCACCTCTTGGCAAGACTTTGTGATCTTTGGACCTGATCAGCAATTCCGCCACAGCCGTCCAATCAGCGCGCAGGGTTTTGACCCGGGGCGGTGATGTCATATAGCAGGGAATGCAAACAAGTGGACTTGTGAGGGGGTGAGGGAGGGGGGAGTTAGGGAGTTGTGGGGCAGTCTCGCATTGTTTATAGAGGTTGTCCGTTGTTGGGGCAATACAAACAGGCTGCCAGCTGTGACAGTGTTGATTTTTCACTGGACACGCTGTATATTTAGCACTCACTGGTGGGAGTGTGTGAAGTCAATCTGCCAACATTTGCCATGCTCACTACCCACTGCAATCTATCTAAGGCTCCTTCCATAAGACTTTCACAAATGTTAAAATTCATTGCTCCTTTGAATGATAACAAATCCAGTTGATTTTTAGATACTTACAAGCTAATGCCACTTTTCCACTGGAAGCAATACCAACAAAGAATAATTCTGGCCACAGTGAATGTTAAACCCATTTTCCAGCATGCCCTCTCCTACTCATAAAAAATCCTATGGATTTTTACTCGCTATTGTCAAAGAAACATCATCATCATTATCATCATTTCCCTACCTCTAGAATCTATTTGCTTTCATTCAACTCCAAACGAGATGGAAAAGTGTAGTAATGTAATCCATGGAGGAGATATGTGCATCTACAACATTTTTCCTAGGCACCGCCGAATAAAGTATTCAAAACATCATTTTGTGAATGAAAAGTAGTTCCTATTCAAATAGAGCTCATTGGATGAATGGGGCAAAAGTAGAAGTATCTATGATGTTATGTGAAAATGTAAACATTGGACCAAGGAAGTAGGCAAAACACTGCAGTTGCATCACTGTACCATCGCAACAATGTTGGATACTGAAAATAAAAAATACCTCTCCAAATGTGACCAAAAGGTTCACCCAAAGCTCTCACCACAATCTTCGCACTTTTTTGTTTATATCGGAAGTCAGCGCTTACTCACTAATCACTATCTTCATCTGTGGTTACATCCCATCTCATTTCAAGCCTCTCGGCTGACAAAGCGTGTTTTATCGCCTAAAATTATAGTTCCTATTAAAACGGGTTAGAATAAGGTGCTAAGCAAGCAAGTTTTCTTCTTTAACGTGTAGATGCACAAATCACTCGGCATTAAAGATCATTTAAAGCTTGTTTCTTATCTACTACGAGACCTGTTTTGAAATTTAGAATATATAGGTTAAATTTAGGGCATCTACAAAACCCCTTTAGCTACAGGTTACCACAAAAAAGGAACTTTAAGGGACAGACAGCACTGTGGGAAATGGACTAAACATTCACCTTGGGTGTCATTATCCTTTATGATTTTCAACAATTTCACCACCACTCTGTAGTTCAACTGCCTCTTTAAGCATCGCTGAGTATTCCATTTCCTGTCTCTAAAATGTTGCACAAGTATGACTCGCCAACCCACCAGCGATACAAAGCAGCATATCATGGTTTTGGGTTGAGTGTGTGAAACTCCACTAATGTCAGAGTGGGCACAGATGATGGGGGCGTGGAACAGAGTTATGTTGAAGATTAAAACTGTTGATATCCTGTCACTGATATCCTGAATGTGTAGGTGCAGTGTACCGAGCAGGGCAGTATCAGTACTTCTTAGGTTACACTGTTTACTCCATGGACAATTTACATCTCCCTCAGCTCTTGACACCTTCTCTGTGGCTTATGGTCAAACAAACTGGTTTTGAGGTGGGGAACCATATCAATACAAACTCAGAAAACAGAGGAGGATGGTTTAGAGAAATACCTATGCAAAGGAGAATACCCATGAGAATAGAGGCAAATACGATACTGTACACACAAAAACAGTACACGTTATTTCCCCACCCTGCTATAGGTTACTTTAGGTTAAGGTCAAACAAAAACTAGGGTGGTAAAAATGCTGCCTGACAAAGCCTACAGATCTCCCCACAGTTCTATAAGTCTGACCAATCACTCCTGCTATGCATCATATAATACAGGCTCTTCATCACTGTTTGCATGCAAACCTTGGTGACTCAGACTCTACACACTTGGCTTGTAGTCTGTAGAGCAGTTCATATTCATAGCCATGCGTGTTTTTGGGGGAAAGACGATGATATGAAGGATGTAGCAGAATTTGAGTGGGCAAATCTGTCTTAAATCCCCCACCCACACTTGCCCTTTCTCAAAATCTACTATTCAAATGGCTCAGTTTACCTTTCTATGTAGCTACTGTTACGTGAACCTCAGTTTCTTCATTAACTTGATAGAACACAACTGAAAGAAGTGGAGCTTTGTAGGTCCAACAGGAGGCCTACACCATGTGACCAGTGCCATTCCCCTGCTGAGGCAATTCCCTCAGAAAGAGAGAGAGAGAGAGAGAGAGAGAGAGAGGGGAAGACCAAAGAAAAAGTGGAAGTGCATCTGGTCAAAAGGAAAATCCCCTTGAGTGTCAGATATCAGATATCAGATATCAGTAAATCCTCAAGAGATAGATTTACTGATTCGTCCCACTGTGGATCTTCAAACGCACAAGGTCTTTATCTGATCCTCAGAGGCAAATCAAATTTCAAATGTAAGTTAAATTATAAGACGTATGACCCGCAAATTGGTATCATATAATGCTTTGGTGAATAAATCTGCAAAGCCTTATCAGTCTCTTTTTTTCTCAAAGTTCAACATCTTATTAGTTAGTGGCTGGCTATAAATGAGGGATTTTTAATCAGATTGCACACAATAACACTCAGTGACCTTGCAATTATCCCTCCACAACTAATTACACACAGCAGTCATGTCTATATAGGCAGTGTTTAAGCCTGATTTAATGGGCATGTAAACCACTACAAGGTTAGTGAATGGCTCCTCAGTGGCTTCTACCAGGAGTAGCATTCAATAGCTCCACACAGGCCTGTGGGGAAAAGGCCTGGGCAAGTCAAGGGACAAATGCATGCCAGAGGAGGCAGCACCTGGCAACCCAAATATTATAAAGGCCATTAAGGTTTTATTTATAGTCTTATAAAGACAGCAGCTTCCTGTTTTTCCATCCTTGCCAAACTGAAGGAAATGTATGCTGTGTATTGCTTGTTTTTTCTTCTTCTCAGTGTGTTAAAAATGTCCTCAATCATTAGGATGAGTAGAGTGGCAGTAAAGTCATCTGCTTTTACAGTCTGTCATTAAAAGCAGCAGGGTTTCGCCTCTTTTTGTCACTTTTATGGACTCCCTCACCTCATGGACCAGTCAGTTTAGAGACCTGTCCAATACTTTGACTCCCTGACCAGCAACTATTGATGGCTCATTCACAATGGACAGTTGACACCAAACAAGTCCAGGAAGCAAGACCCTCAGTCATCACACATACATAGTCTACTGTCTACTCTTTGTCTTGCAATGTTTCTTTGCACTAAATGTGAGCTTCTGTTGCCTCTGCACCAATGTCAAGACAATACATTTATTGTACTTGATGAATAAAGTGATTCTAGATATGAATTCCTTTTTTAAGGTTCACTCTGTTCTCCTTAGAAGGCCAACACTCGCTTTATCACAGAAAGAGTGGTTGCAGGAAAGAGGTGCAGATCTAAAATAAAGAACAGTCAAATCAAAGTCCTGTACCAGGTTCAGGGCCTGCGATAAAGCTCCTGCTATTCAGGCTTTTCTAGGGAGGGACTAGGAACCTCCAGGGGCCTCAAGACCTGCCATGTCTGATGTTACTTCACTTGACCAAGGACAAACCCTGTGTGGAGGGATGGAGTGACAGAGTGAGAATGGAGGTGAAGTGGTTATGGTGGGCCCTCAACCTAATCACAACCCAAACTGCAGGATTTCCACCCGTCAGCATCCTTATTGCTTAGTCTTCCTCCTTTTCATTCTCTCTCTCTTTCTGTGTGCACAGACAATTGCTCAGAGAGGTGCCAGCTTGCAAAAGCAATACAAAGGAGAAAAAAGAGGGTTTCTACAGGGTCTAATCCTAAGGAGCTGGAAAAGAGGGTCGGCTGAGGTTTCTCTTTCTTTCTCTCTCTCTCTCTCTGTGCCTGTCCGACAGCCCTGTTTCTTGATGAAAATGTCCCGCTGGATGAGGGCATTAGACACTCGCTCTAATCCCGTGTAATTTCCCACAATCCCCTTTGCTTGCATCCTGCCAAGGAGGCCCTTGGGCGCCCTGCTGAGCCCCTAGCTGCTGGCTTTGGCGTTCCCACACCCCTGCTCACACAGTATTTCTTCCACCGGAGGAGAGGAAACAAGACACTCTGTCTCTCCTCCCCTCCTCCCTTTCCTCTTTCCTTCCTTCAAAGTCTAAGCAGCAGGAACAGCAGCAGCAGTAGTAACTACCAGCCTACCGATGAACGTGTTCTCAGATTGTGTGACTTTAGGCTGGCCGAGAGAAACAAGCCATGGTAAAGGCCACAGAACAGAGAGAGACAGGTTTTAGTCATTAGACGAATTAAACCCTTAGTCCACTAGTGGTTGACCCAGATCACGTCTGTGTGTGGCCTTGTTGTAATTGTTGTACTCTACGGCTAACGGTGTGTTTATTTGCGAGGGTGTGTACATTCGCCACCGTCATAATCCTGCACAATCTCCTTCTTACGTAAAATGCTTTATGATCATCGTTTTATCGCTAGGCGCATCAAGAGGTCAGTTGGGGAAAATGTTGAGTGGCATACTGTCTGTCCTCATGTCCAAAAGTCTATTTTGAAAGCGTCCAGCATTTGGCATGAGCCAAATCAAGTGATAAATCTATTATACATGCTATGGGGTTCTCAACAGTCATGTAAGCTGGTGCTGAAAGAGGCTTTGGATAAAACACTTGATTGTGTAAAAAGCATATTAGTTGCTCATCAATGACCCATTCAATGCACATTGCTGTGCATGTTATCCACGTGCAATCAAGAGACATCTACTTAAGTCATTTTATGGCAAATAAAAAACTATGATAGTGCAGCAGTTGAAATTTCGGTCTAGATGTATCTATTTGCTGCTGTTTATCAAAACACTTCCTTTGGTGTGGAATACCCCACAGAGAGAATTGAGACTTTAGAAACTACTTCCTCTTCCTGTGTTCAAAACCTTAGTTAGGTTGAGGGAAGATGAAGCAATTGTGAGTAGCAGATTGTAAATTCACATGGGTTGGTTGTTTAAGTTGAGCAATTATTCAACATGGATGAAAAAATAGTTTGAATAGGCATTGTTAATATGGACCAAAAGCCTACGCTGTGATGACGCAACAAGAAAAATACCTAGTGCCACTTCATCACATAGTAATTAAATGTAAAATGTAACTCAAAAATCAACTCAACTCTTTATCCTTACTTGGCCTCACAGCTAGTATAAGAGCACACATACGTGTATGATTACTAGCGCAGATTACTAGCAATATTGCCACATTAGGAACCGTGAGCCACAACAGCCATGTGTGATTCTCAGAAGAGCACACTGTGGATGTGTGAATGTGTACTTGTGTATGCATGCCAGTGTGTGTTTGTTAGCCTATGGGCTCTGTATTGCAAATGTGTGTATGTGTCAGCTCCAAACATACAGTACGCACTTTTACTTTAATTTCTGTCTTGGAATTTTTCATCTATCTACATTTCTGCAGATGCTCGGTCAACATTTGTGCATTTTTAAGTGACTATTCCTAACTCTCTATTCGCAAGCGTTGTGTGTCTTAAATTCCTACTGCGTGTCTCTGTATGCATGCATGTGTGTGTGTGATGTGTGTATGTTTTGATCTCTGGTCTGTCTATTTGTCACCCTAGTAGGCTCTGACAGTCAGCCGTGAGAGTGGCATGCAGCGACACCTCAGCTGCCTCTTAGCAGCTCTACTCTTGTAAACACAGCAATGGCTGCTCACTGTCACACAGACTAGGGAAGGACACGGGCCAATGATCAACCTCAGCTACCCATCAGCACTCCACGCAGCTAGTGATGCGTATATGTCAACATACACACACACACATGCGCACACATACACGTTCACACATATACACACACATGCACACACAGAGACACCAGGTTGGAGCCATGCCAAGGGACCTTTACTGCTATTTCACAGCTGTTATTCAAAACTGACTGAAAACAATTTGTACATGGCTGAGCGCAAACAGAGAAGAGCGTTGGCTCCTAGTTATTGCTATGTCACATCCTTTTCATTTTCTAATTAGTCCCTTAATAAAGAATGCAATTGGATGGATGTAGTTGAATGATGATACAGAGAGAACATGGAGGGAATTTGACTTCACTGCAACAAGGCGAGGCCGTTTCTAGGAGGCCTTCATCACAGCTCTCATAACCTTCTAACCCCTGTTCAATCTCATCATTGGACTGAGTGCAAATAAACTGCAGGAAATAGTTGAAACGACATTGTGGGCATGTGTTGACATACCAATGTCCGGCCCTCTGCTTCCCATGGATATGAGGTTTTAATCACAACAATAACAACTTCACAAACAAAAATAAACTGCAGGGTGCTATAGCCAATACTGAGCTGTTCAGCCTTCTGGTTATTGCCAGTAATCTGCACGGTATTAAAAAATGCTCAACATTTGAGTCATTATAATCAGCAAGCCATTACTGACAACCTTTTAGAAAAATGTTTATTTAGCCATTTACTATAAGTCACAGACTATAACAGCAATGCTACAACTTCTCAAACCTATGTGTAATTTTTGTAGACAGACAGTTTCACCAACTTTTTGTGGTAACTACCTCTAGATCAATGAAAGGCAAGTGTCCTGCTATGAACTGATTCAATACACACCAATCACCACAGGCAGCAGCAACAGCGGACAGTCTGAACGAACGTCATGAGAGGAAATCCACTAGAACGAGACTGCATGAGCTGACTCAAGTAAAGAAAGTTTACTCTGGAGCAAGTTCACTGTCATCACTTCCCCTGTGTCTTGAGATACTGTTTCTTTCTTTAGAAATGGAGGAAAGTCCACAGCTCAGCAAAACTAAAGGTGGTACTCTCATTTCCTCCTAGATTGGCTGCACCAGTGGAATGGGTTTGGTATAGGGAGTGTTTTCTTTGGAGGTTCGAAAATATGTATTGTTATATTCCCCAGAGGGCCAAAGAAATCATCTTTTGTTGAACAACCACTGAATGAACACATTGGATTTACAGCAGATGTACAATTAATCAGCATTTCAGTGTTTTCACCAAGCACAACATTTGATGTTATTACATCAAATGTTTCTCTTGGCAATGTATTTACGCTTAACATACTTAACGCACTTCATAAGGCCACTTGTGGTGTGTGTGGCTGCTAACTGGGCTGTCATCCTCATGACATGGGGAGATATCTGAGAGAGTTGTTGGAGCCAAAGGTAATCACATGGCCATCATGTCTACAGCGTGACCGTAAATCATTGGAAACAGCTGAGCAATGTGAATACAGCTGGGCTTGACATATGGATCTTGTTCGGTGCAGTGGCGCAGTGGGCAAATGGGGCATTCAGAGAGGAAGGATCCATGGGAAATTCCTCACAGTGGGTGGTGGAAAGGGAATGGTAGCAATGATGGTCAATGAGTGTGACTTGGCTGCGTGGAATGTAAGATGGCCTGGGTGGGATGGAGGCCACCATGGGCCTGTCTCTGTGGTCTGCCACAGTGGGAACAGATGAGAAACATGAGCTGGCTTGGATCTCTCTCCAGCTTCTGAACCAAAAAACAGCAGCGCTTTAAACACGATTTCGACACAATTAGCACCCTGTCTTATGAAAAAATATATTTCATCACACAGCTCAGGGATGTGGTGTCATGTTGGGTAAACTGATTGAAATCCATATTTGATAGATCACTTCATGACATTCTGACCCACAAAACAGCATATCCCACCATCCTCTCATCAGGCCATCTTTTATCTTCTCCATCCTCTGGTTTCAATCAATCATCCTCCCACATCTTTCTCCCGCTCATCCTTTCATCCTGTCCCTCTAAAACCCCCAATCAAGTTTATCTCTCCAGGGCCCTTTGGAGAACAATAGAATTAGATTGGTGGCTCCTGTCTCTAAGCTCTGAGATGCTACTGTTTGTCCATGGGATGTATGGTATGTGACTAACCCTCTCTATCTCCTCTCTGATCCTCTCTCTGGTCTGTCGGTCAAGCCTGCAGAGGTCAGAGGGTTCAGATAGCATTGGGTAGCAGCATCCATTACCTCACTGGCTGTTGGGCTTAGAGCAGGATCAATGGCAGTGTATCCACACATTGGCATGCACATGCACTCTAAAAGCTAAAACATACATAAGATCACCTAAATGCAACCTCCCTGGCCCCAAACATACACACACACACGTATCATACCCACATACACACATACAAATAAGCAGCCATGGTACATCTGACCTCCTTTTTGTTGAGAGCGGGTGTGATGCGATGTGATACTTCTCAAAGCTCTGCTTTGCGCTGGCCCACCGTAGATATCCACTGGGCTCTGTCTGTGTGTAATGGAATGAATAGGTCTGTCGGCGCTCCAATGAATAGTACTGTCTCTGAGAGGGAGACTGAGGGAGTCCACTGTGATGAATGAAAGACTTCACCATCAGCCTGAGAGTGTTTAATACTAGTCGCACCACAGTATCACTGCGTTGCCATTGCTGATGTTAAAGGGAAATACCATTCAGTTTAAGAATTTGCAGATGTTATTTCTCTGGCCTAGTGCAGCACAATCAGCATTTGTGAGGAATTGTGAGCATGCATAAGACTTACTAGACAATCTAAGACTGTGATGGCTTTCTAATGCACACCCTCAAGTTGCCCCTTTGATAATGAATGGGAGAGCTGGCAGACTCATACAATGTCTGTCTGAACCTTTTCATCTAATTAGGCTTTGTAGTTGCAGTTGCAGTTTGAAACTTGAAAATCTATTGTCATTCCCTGAAAATGATCCCGTGACTGTCACAGTCATGTCATCTTTTCCAATTCATAATCTAGGGAAGTGGCAGCAGCAGAAAATATTCATTAACACAGACCACACTATCCCTAGGCAAAAGAATAACATATATCAAAGCTGAAATGTGGTGGTATTCCTTTGAAGAAGTGGAGGAAAGGACTGAGATTATGGACAATAGATTGGGGTTAGGGGATTTCAAGTGACATAAATTAATGCATGAACCAACATGAATTAATCCATTTTTTTCAAAGGCACTATCAGAAAGTGTTCCTATGAATATTAGTCTGAATTAAAGAGAGCATACACCGATCAGCCATAACATTAAAACCATTTGGCGGTGGACAGGGGTCAGCATGGGCACTCTGACTGGTCTGTGGCTATGCAGCCCTATACGCAGCAAGCTGCAATGCACTGTGTGTTCTGACACCTTTCTATCATAGCCAGCATTAACTTTTTCAACGATTTGTGCTACAGTAGCTCTTCTGTGGGATCGGACCAGACGGGCTAGCCTTCGCTACCCACACGCATCAATGAGCCTTGGGCGCCCATGACCCCAATATATCCCACCCCTTGACAGGTGCCACTGTAACGAGATAATCGATGTTATTCACTTCACCTGTCAGTGGTTTTAATGTTGTGGCTGATCGGTGTCTGTAATCGGACATTCATATGCAAAACCCTATATATCCATTTTGAAGTTCATGATTTGATATCGAGAATCCAGTAAGTAAAAGTGTTGCAAGGACTTAAAGAAACATAATTTGTTATTATTTTGTGCTATTAATAATTTCAGTATTATTTTTTATAGAATTTCTTTTACCAGTGGAGTGATATTCCTTATTCTGTTCTATTAAGATACAGACTTATTAAGATTTAATGTGAGACTTACAGTAATAACGTGATGCTGTTCATCAACCAGACCACAGCCCTGGCTGATATAACAACATCCTCTGAGCTAATTGTCTAAAACAAGTTCATTTTGGGACGGGTGCAAATGGGCAAAGTGCTGAAAACTCATGAATCAGTTTATCTATCTATGTAGGCTAACGTAGGCTAACGTACACATACAGACAAAGGGTAACAGAAAAGGCACAGCATTTTTATATGAGGTGGCCCAACTGATGACCTTTTTCCTGACTGACCAGAAAATAAATAGGTAAATAGAGAAAAAAAGGATTTGGGAGTTTCTCATCGGAAGACCTAAGGAGGTCTGCATGGAAAAATGTGATAGGCTATCTTTTTATTGGAGTAATTACTATTTATTTATTACATCCTCTTTAATCTCAGTCATTTATCGCACCCCCTACCAGAGCAAAAGCTTTGGCTGTCCTCCATTTTAGGGCCTAATCTTAATTGGAAACTGCTGTAGGGGAGATTGGGTTATGAGAGAAAGAGAGAGAATAGAGGGGGGGGCAGACAGACAGGCAGGCAGAGAGACAGAGCAACATAACACATCAAACTGAGAGAATCCCTAGTTCAATCCAGACGTTGACAGCACCAAATCACTCATACTGTAATTCTCTCTGTTCTTTATTCTTTCTCCTCTCAGCAGACGTGCAGCTGCTTCCTGGACTGCATAACACGCTTACATTTTTATGTGGAAGACTGACGGTGTGTGTGTGTGTATGGAAGTACAAGATCAAAGGTCATCCAGTCACTAAAGGTCAAAGAGGAAGTCCTGTTCATGATACTATGGGGGCTGGCCCTGGGGCGAACCCGATTAGGTGCTGAATGCACGGGACAGACAGCAATGCAAACAGAGATTAGAGAGGGGAGAGAGACCCCCAGCCTGTCGGCACCCGGCCCCAGCCTCGGCCTCCGCCCCACGAAGGGCAAGGGAAAGGCCCACAGATACAATGACTGGGAGAGAGGCCAGGGATGCCAGCACTAGTGTAGGACCAATATATCGGTTATAATATATGTTATTAGTCTGTTTCAGTGGAGTTTTAGTATCCCATCATGGTCAAAGTGCTGTTTCAGAGGCTTCCCTACCCTGACAAGAACACAATTCTGGGGGAAACACTGGATACTTTGAAATATTAGTATCATATCGATATCTGTTAAACCTTAGTCAGCACACAGATTGAGCAGAGAGAGAGAGAGAGAGAGAGAGAGAGAGAGAGGGAATGCTGTCTTTTATTATTTTATTGTTCAAAGGGAAACGCACTTTAAGATAAAACAGAGAGGCTTCAGGGAATCTTCAGAGCCAACTTCAGACACCCATAAATGAGTCTTTTATGTGTGTGACAGTATCATACAGCCTCAACATGATCAGCCCAATAACTCTGGCTTGTATGTGATGTGTGTGTGCTAGGGAAGGGTCCCCTCTGGCCTCTGCTTCATATTACGTTCAGACATTTATGAGATCATGCCTCAGCTACAGATATGATCATGACTGACAGCTTTCACGGGGCAAAAATGAAAACAGTGCTCAGGTTCCTTGCTTTTACATCAAACTATTATTCCAGTATACAAGGCTCAGCTCAGCTTAACAGCCGTTGACATTCAATCGCACTGCCTTTAATGGAAGAGAATTTGTGAGTTAGCAAGCACAACACGGCCTGTTTTGTCCTGGCAAACACACATCATAGCGACTTCGCCAGTTGCTTTAGCTTGTTGGCGGCAGCGTGCTAACCCTCATCTGCTTCAAATTGCACATGCTAACAGTTGAGACGGGGCCGTGGCTAAGAGAGGCTCGGGTCTCATCTGGATCTAATAGGTGATGAGAGGAAACTGAGCTATCCTGTAAAGCGTCTGAAGGCCCCAAGCCAGAAATAGTCAGTGAAGGAAGGAAGGGGGAACAGAGAGTCAGCCCAACCTCACTCTCATAACGCTGACATATGCCTCGTGTGTTATAGAAAAGTCTTCAGCACAATCACAGCATTGGTAATCCATGGTGTCGTCAGTTTATGGAGCAGCAAACAACAAGCGCATCCACTGGGCTCCTTGCTTGTGTCTGTACATGTGATATTTCCCTCCGCTGATCTCATTAACAAAGAGCTTACTGCAGGAAAAACAATATCACTGGAATAATAGAGTGAAAACATCCCCAAATTAATTTGGTGTCTGGTTATATACACAATAATAGATTCACTGCCTAACAGGCAGCTAGGCTAAACACTTTCCTCCTCATAAGCTATTTAAAAACAAGTTATCTACAGTGGAACGCCAACTAATTTGGCTCATTAATGGCCATTGCTTTTGAAATGACCAAATAAGTATCAGGATAGAGTGATAGTGGGCATTGCAAAGCCTCATCAGTGGGCTGTACTATACATCAGTCTAAAAGTTCATGTCCATTAGTCAGCATTACCCTGCTGTCTCGGCTGAGTCCATAGAGTAATGGCCCATAGATACAGACCCATTCGCAGTCATTACCAAAGGCTGCTCACCCAGGACCATGGCTCAATACCTCACTCCGTAGCTGGCAGTGTGCCACAGGGACAGATAGGCATGAGGCAGCTAGACACATGGGGAGCTGGAGCTGTTCCTTGCTATATGAGCCTGCCGAGCTACCCGTCACGTCATGCCAGAGGTGTCATCTTTCTGACGTTCATTCACACTTTGTTGAAACGGCACAGACTGTGGGATGTATTATATAATAATGTACTGCAGCCATAATAAACCTTAATTGTATATACTAAAAGATGGTTTACAAAGTGCTTTAACAATCAAATAAACATCACACTCAGATAAAGACAAAGATGTAATATTAAAATAATAAGACGAGAGACACATGAAGAGCAAGAGTAGTGGTTTAAAAGATGATACTCACTGAATAAGGGGCTATGAATGCTTCAACTCCAACTGGAAATGCAACTGTCTCTTTCTCTCCCTCATTAACCCTCTGTCTGTCTGTCTGTCTCTCCTTGCTTTATGCACACGCACATGCATGGATGTGTGGATGGATGGGCGGTACAAAAGGTCACAGAAAGGGGAGCCTGTGTGTGGATGTGTAGCCCATATTGTTTCACAGACTCCACTCTATCAGCTCTGTGACTGGCCTGACCCAGTGAGGCCATTCAGGGGGGCCAGGGCTGCTGCTGCTCCTGCTGGAACAGAGGAGAAAAACATGCCTGGCAGGGCAAAGGTCAAACACTCCACTTCCTGCCATTTGGGGCGATGGGATTGGAGGAGGACGAAAGTGGAGAGGGGTCAAGGGGGTAAAAGTCATTGGTTAGATATTTGGTGCAGCTGTGACTGTGCCCTCTCCTTCCCCCTCTCCACCCATCTCTTCACCCCCATCATGCCCCCCTCCCTTGTGGAAAATTAGCTGTGAGGTCGGAGTTAACTGACGGGTTTGGGTATTACAAGCATCCTCTTTCTGTGGCCGGCACTCATTCTCCCAGC
>OOFE01050103.1:51724-62424 GCA_900323365.1 Monocentris japonica
GGCCACTTTTCATCAGGTTATGGGAAGCAAGAGGGGGATGAAGCAAGGGGAGAGAGGGAAAGAGACAGAGAGGGAGGGAGGGGAGGATAGGGGAGGTGAGAGGACGGGTTCGGCTCAAGGTCTGGTGAGCCTAAAAGCATTTCCCCTGATAGTGGTGAATAATGAACAAAGAGAGAACGAGGGAGAAAGAGAGAAAGACAAATAGCAACGGAGAGACTTTGAGACAGGGGAGAGCAACTGAGACTGGATGACTAAAAGATGGAGGGAGAGGGAGGGAAGGTAGAAAAGGCAGACTGAACCAGGCAATTAGACAATAATAATACCACTGAGGGACTTGAAAATAGCAAAGTCTAAACAGAGATAAAGACAGATGTGGCAGCTAGTGGTCATGCAATTTATGTGGTTCGCTCAATTTCATGCCCTGGTCATCTCAACATAATATGTAATGGCTTTTATTTGAAACATATCATTTATTTTTATGTAGTAAGTCATTTATAAGCCTGTATTTTTTTACATTTTTTGACCAGAATGTTTTTTCAACACACATAAACAAACACCACAGACTGCTGAAGTTGAAGAACTCCGGCTACATCCCTCCAATTTGCTGCCGTCTGGGGTTACATCCAGACGTGTGGGCCAAGATGGAGTGTGCCATTCCACAGACATGAACCACGGAAAACTGAATCATCCTGTCGGCCAGTTGGCCTGTCCTAGATGACCGAGAAGAACGACAGTGCGGCGATCTGCCTGTCTGATTCAAACATGACCGTTATTATTTCTGTTCGGCGCAATCCAATTCTGTGGCATGGAACTGGGAAATATGTGACCTATTTTTTTGTTTTATCAACCCCCCCCCCTCCTCTTTTGCCTGATATTTAGGTCACAAGGGGACAACGTATTCCAGACAGAGGCCGAGAGCTTACTGTCCACTTGCACCCCAGCCCCCGATATGTAATTGAAAACATACAAATGGATTAGCTGGAGAGAGTTCAATGCCAGTGGTCTGTTGGGTTGGGGTGGCCAGTGGATTCAGGCCCTCTAATACCACAGAGACAGAGAGAGAGAGAGAGAGAGGAAGGGAGTGGTGTGGTGACGGAGAGATCCAGGGATTTAGATTCTTGATCAGTGGGAACATGGTGAGACCAGTATTAAAGTCAACATGCACACAGAAAACATGCACACACAGGCAGATTCGCCTGCATGGATGCATGTGTGCAGATAGGGTATGTACTGCCCAGTGATATCCCCACAAACACACACACACCAAAATCTCCACTTCCTTGCCCCAGAAGTGGAATTACACATCAGAGACAGGCGAATAAATTCCTGGCTTTCACCCTCGGGAAAATGTTTCTCTGTGATGTTTCTCTAGTGGCGTTTGTCTGGTCCTCGCTGACACTGTGGACACACTCACAAGGTCAACCTCTGCTAATGTGTTGCTCTGCGTGTCACAGTTGGCTTGGAGATGGCTGTAAAAGCACTGACAACATGACCTTCTCCTTGACTGATGGTGGTCAAGAGGGCCCTTACTATGAGCTAGTGTCTGAGAATAAGGTGCCTGCCGATGCTACGGCATGTTTTTGTATTTTCCATGATTGATGGTGCTAATACTCTAAAGACTGGTCAATATCACGGGTGTTGAAGTTGGATTGGAAAATAGAAGAAAAAAATATATGATTAAAGAAATGAAATAGATAAGGTACGGGAGCGGGTGGAAGAAGCAGAGGGAGAAGAGCTATGGGGAGATGAGAGGGCAGAAGATGAGAGGAGAGAGGGAGAAGAGGAATACAAATGAGAGAGGAGGAGGAGAGAAGGGGGGGGCCAAGAGGAGAGAGGAGACGGGGAAAGGGGGAGACGACAAGAATGAGATGGGAGAAGTGAGATGAGAAAAAGAAAAGGGGAGGAGTGGTGGAAAGAGGGAGCGAGAGAGCCGAGAGGACAAAGAGAGAAAAAGAGAGTGAGGGAGAGAGGTTTAGAGAGAGAGAGAGAGAGCGGCATACTCAGCGAAGCAGCCGTCTCAGAGACTTGCCAGAGCATCCGTGACCTAGATTCTCTGCTTCTCCCCAGATCCCTCTCCCTCATGAATGTTAGATTACGCCTCCAACAATAGCAGTATTTACGCCAAACGCTTTTTAAATTACAACTCGGCTGCAGTGGAGAAGAAAAAAATCCAATCCATTCGAGATGGAGGGAAAATGCCAAAGAAATTGATTTGAGAATTCTCACCTCAGTGGAGAGGCAAGACTTCGGTCTCTTCAGACCAGACAAAGCTGATTGGTGCACGGCCAAGCTCGCCCTGGGCTGTCTCGCACAGCAAACAAGTGTATACATACATGCATGTGACATATTGCCAGAAAAGAAAAATGCACGTACACACATGCACGAATGCTCTCACACACATGAACAGGGGGACCAGACACAGACTGACATCTAGGGTACAGCGCACCGTTTTACTGTCTTGTGCATTTAAGTTGCCCTCAATGGTCCTCCCTCCACACCTACCATTCCCACTCACTCCTCCGACTCCTTTGCATCCCAAACCATGGCAAGGCACATCTTAGTGCATCAGCCTTTGCCATGGCCACTGATATACCTCTGTTGGTGTTGCTATGGTAACCATTCTGGGGAGTCAAGCCTGCCTCTATGGCTGCTTAAGAGAGGGAGAAGCCATAGACACCAGACAACAAAATGGCGGCAAGATTAAACAGAGTTGGGACTAAGCCACATTTATCAGGCCAGACAACAAAGGACGCTGGGAAAGCACAAACAGAAACACCATTTTTCTTTCTCTCTTCCCCTCTCTCTCTCTTTTTCACACATGCACATATGTACATGGATACACAAACACACACACACATAGACGCGTGCACACACAGCTGTTAATCCCATTCCAGTAACCAGAGAGAACTGGTTCAGAGGCAGTAATCTCCAAAAAGCCCAGTTTTTGGTGGCTGGGCGACAGCTGGCTCCAAGTAGAACAAGCTAGCCAGCCAGTCAGCCAGCTAGTCAGCCATTACAGTCCTCCATTTTAAATTGCCTGTTCAAAACCAAAAGATTTATTTTTATTTTTTTAAAAATAAAACAGCAACACCATTTGTAACATAAACACGGCAAATCAGTTAAACCCCAGCAAAGCCAAAAGGGGAGAGGAGAGGTTGAGCAGAGCATCTTTGGCAGGTCTGCTTGGATGAAAACTTTGCTGAAACATGTGGCGTTTTTACTCAACTGTCCTTTAATCATCATTAAAACAGTTAATTTTACTTTATTTTACTTGCACATCAATGCACATCTTGTACCTCACAAGGTACAACCTTCTGAGGTGGGTGAGGCAGGTGTTCTTCCATCAAAAGATTTGACAGTAAATCATTTCTGTCTTGTGTCTGACTCGTCTCTTTTCTTCTCTCCCTCTCTCTGTTTTCTCTCCACTATGGTCCAGTGGTTTGTCCCCCCCCCTCTCACTCTCTCTCTGGCGGAGGCCTCGTCCCCTCATCACCATAGTCTGGCTCGCTCTGTAGACCAAATCATTCCGTCTACCCCCTGCTCTACAGTTGCCACGGAAACCCTGTGTGTGTGTGTGTGTGGTGCTGCTGGGGGATTGGTTGCCGGGGGCTAGACGATTTCCAATCAAACCTGTTACTGGGGTGCGCCCCCCCCCCTCCATGAGAGAGAGAGAGAGAGAGAGAGAGAAAGGGAGAGGCAGGGGGCCGCCTATTGGGGATGCTGTGTTAGCCATGCTGTGGTGATAGTTGGACAATATGGTGCAGAGTATGGAGGCAGACCAGGCCCCATCACATGACCATTCCTGTTGTCATACTGATTATTGCAATTTCACACTGAAAGTAAAAGCTCTTTGTAATTCTAAATCTTGTCTCAATAAACATGCAGTATTGATCCAGTGCTGACACTGGCTGAACATGGCACTGACAGACCTCTAAGGTATTGTAATAAAACCGCTAACATAATCTGCCACACTTTTTATGAGAGTCGCATACAGAGGTTGACCATAGCTATTGTGTTACAATAGGCCAACTGCTATGCATGCCTGCCTGACCTTAGCATCAGTCAGCGATGCCTCCACAGCAGCACGACATCTCTCATGTTTGATCCTATTGTCATCACAACCAGCACGCCAGTCACTGGTGTTGTACAGTACAACAGTCCTAGGGCTCCTTGTCTTCGTCCCAGGACTGCTGATGATGCCATAGCCTTGGAGCCAAGCAGAGCTGCAGTGCGTTGGGACATTGCCAGAAGACCCGTTCTACAACTGTTCCTGTGTCCCAACTGTCAGAGACACACAGAGCTACAACAGAGCGACTGGTGCGTTCAGCAGGATGCCATGCTTCACAGGCCAATGGGAGGAGAACCAAGGCAAGCCATCCCAAGCTGTTGCAGTTGAAGTATTGAGGTCGACTAGTGAGACTGCAGTAGCATTAGTGGGAGTTTGTAGTCAAAACGTGTGCCCCTGACCAACCTGAAACAAGCTGCACAAACCCACTGTGAGAGTGTACACTTTACTGACTCCCACAGAGAAATTCTCCTTTTGCTTTGTTCTCTCCATGTAGGTCAGAGTACAGGATCGGCCACAGAACAGCAGCCTGGGGCGGGTAAGGATTCAGGATTCAGGGTCTTCAGCAGGGATGCTTCAGCAGGGTGGATGTGAGTCAACATGAGGGCTTGAACCCGGGTTTGAAGAATGGTCTCTGTGACAACAAGGCCACCCTGCCACCATCTGAATGATTATCTTTAGATTACACATAAATTCCAAAGCAATTTACTTCAGGGCACTCAGTGTTTGAAGTAGATGTTTGTCTTATCTGTATCTATAACAGTTAAGTGATTTTCTGTGTCCTTTTTGGGAATAATCCTTATATCCTGTGTGATAATGTGGAATTTGTGACGCGCATGCCTTGGGCTGAGCATCTGCCGGGGCCTGAAGGAGAATCTACTAGCTTCAGCCTTTCTGACGTTGCCTGATTAACAAAGACTTCTTTAAGGATAAGAGAGATGGAGTGGCTCCAGTCTAACTTTGTCCCTGAGGGCCAATAACAAAGACTGTCTGTTTGTGTCTATCAATGTCTGTGTCTCTCTTTCTCTTTGTGTGTCCCTCTGCCTTCTCAATCTGATACACTTTTGCTTACTATACCAGGAGTTCTGCAGCCATCAATCTCTGTCTGTCTGTTTCTGTCTCTCTCTCTCTTTTTTGTTTCTCTCTCTCCCCTCTTTCTCTCCCTCCCTTTGTCTCTCACTCTGTCTCTCTCTCAGGCCTGCAGCCTCCAGATATCATATCTTCATTTAATCTACTCCTGAATTACAGCATAGCCGGTGTCCCAGAGGAACGTTTCAGACTACTAGGAGAGGAGAATGGGATAGAGAGAGAGAGATAGAGAGAGTGGGGCCAAGATAGAGGGAGGGAATGCCATAGGCAACAAAGATATTGTCTTAATGAGATGTTTAATGCCGAACAAAAAAATCATAAAAAGACTGTATCGATCCTCAAGGTAGGAGATTGGAAAATACCAAATGACCCAAGAGAGTTACACCAAAGAAGAGAGAAGGGGAACAGAGTGAGGGAGGGAGGGAGGCTAAAGATTGATGTAATGACAGCATCAACACTTTTCATCTTTCCATTCATGTGCCGAGCTAATAGCCTTTTGAACAAAGGATGACACAGCCAGCCTTATTGAACTGATTGATGTGTGACACATAACATACGACCAAAACACACACTTCATTTTGCATCCTCTTTCACCTTCTCCTTGGGTGAGACGAGGCGGGAGATGATTTTATTGTTTCTGGGCATGTCTCCATTCGCTCCATCATAATCAGACGGCAAGTACCATCTCTCACTCTCCTCACATTCAGGAGTATTCTGTTGCCAGGGGCAACCAGAGGAGGACGGCTGATGGGAGGGCCATGCCGTTGTGAAGACTACGACATATTGCTGTAGCACCTCAACTCAACTCAACTCAGAATGATACGCGTCTATATTTATAATGCTCACTTTGGCTTCTGGCAGTAGGACTTCAGCCAACTCTGATGGATCAGAAAGTGATGACATAGGCCAGATTAAGCAAGTTACCCCAAATTAGATCAACAACCACTCAGTGAATCTTCACAGTGAAAACTCACAGCTACAGCAAAGTTACAGAGTCAGTGTGACTGGAACAATGTGTGAATACAGTAAATGGTCAAATGAGATACTGCTGCTCACTGGCAGGGATAAAGACAGTAGAAATTAGAGGTCAGATCACTCACACACACACACACACACACTGCGTATACTGCCCAGACTACAGCAGAGCAGACACCTGCATGTCAGTGCCATCTCCCTCCAACTCTGGGGTCAGGGGTCAAATAGTGTGAGTCACAGTGTGTTAAATAGAGGCGTGACTTATGTCATAGCAGGATGCTCACACACACACACAACTGTGGCTATGGATTGCACACTCCGGAGCAGCAGGTTCAAATTACTAGATAGCCAGTGGTTCAGTCACTTGAGTGTTGATAAGTGCTGTTACATGACCACAGCAGGCTGTCAATTTATGGAAGACAGAGCCATCTTGTTGGCTAATAACTTACACCCAAGGGGAATTGGCAGCATTGATATGTGTCAATCAGAACTGTCACCATCTTGGTGGCAGGGGAAGTGGCAGAGACATGGAAAGTATCACTACTGCTTTTTCATGAGTCATTCAAGTTATCGTAATGCCACTAAGTTGATAGTCCACCAGCCCACTTCACCTCTGGTTGGGGACTGTGCCTTCCAGGGCCTGCGGTGGCCAGCCGTGCCATATGGTCCTATGCTCTGAGCCAGGGAGTCAAGGAACACCAAATTAATTCTAGGCAGTGAAGGATTAAATCGCCCAGCCTCTATCACACTAAAGCTGGTGAAAATGTGTCGCTTGCTTACAGTTTCCCAGGCATAGACAGCTGTCTCTGCACCACAAGCACACACACTTTAAATACACACAGTGAAAACATACGCACACTCAAATGTGCAGATGGGAGGGTAAACGCATGTGTGTTTGTGTGCATGTGTCTGTCTTGGACTTTCACACACACACATACGCACACGCACACACCATTTTTCATATGCTGAACATTAAAACATTTGTTAAGCTCCTATTTATAGACATCCCTCAGCGTAAAGTACATTTACCACCTACCTACAAACAACTAATGAGGTTACAATTCTCGTCATGTCAGACTGATTGATGGGCCAGTGATCAATGTCCATTCAGTGGCATTGAAAGATAACATGCAAAACAAATGGACTCTATTATATGTCCTCACTCAGTGACGACATGGCAGGATTCACTCTTTACATGAGAAACAATAACGTATATGTTCAGTACATAACATTTACCAATGGAACAGAGGTACGCTAACAAACATCTGATGATGTAACTTCATGTAAACAGCATGCTGAAAGGTATTAACGCAATATGAAGGTCTTATATTAGAGGAGATATTACAATAGAATGGACAAGTTTAGGTCAGCATCTCTCAGCGTGGTATTTCTGCTGTGGCTCCACTGATGCTCACTCCCAAGGATGCCAAATATAACAATCCAGTAAGGACCAAAACTGGTCCAGATTGCATTACTTGATTGTGTAAAAGAGCTGCACTGAGCGTCTACCATGCAGCTGTTTGGGGTTTTAAAAACATCACATAACATGGCCTTTGTGAGTCCATAACATCCCGCTTAAACAATGATTTGCAGCTTGCGCCCCACATTAGAGCCAGAGTACAGAGGGACTGCTGCAGAAGGTGCAGATGGTATTTCTTCTCCTCTGGCAGAGAGAACGGACAAGAAATGTAATAACAAAGAGTTGGCCCGGAGCACGCCCACCAGCCAATCAGTGTAATCCAACCCAGTGGACAGCTATAACCAAGTGCTATTTGTTTTTCATTGCATCGTGTAATTACTCCCCACCTCCCCAAAGACAGTGTGGATACTGGGGCCAAGGCAGCTGTGGATGGGAGGAGATGGATGCACGATAGATAGATAGATAGATAGATAGATAGATAGATAGATAGATAGATAGATAGATAGATAGATAGATAGATAGATAGATAGATAGATGGATGGATGAAGGAAGAATTATGAAGCCAATGATATCCCCAATGCTCTCATCCTCAACATTACATTACATTACAGTCAGTTGAACTCATGGGTGTGACAGGCAGGCCAGATGTGCACTTCACTGGTGATATCAGAACTGATGAGGTTCGGGGGAACAGTTGGCGAGGGACCACTGTTTGGAGATCAGGGACTGAGGGAGTTGGAGAAAGGGATGGAGGAATAGAGGGTGGGGTGATCTGCTACAAGGGAGGCTTCCTGTGCAGATTGGATGGGACTCATTACTCAGGGTTGATAAAGCCATCCAAGTCACCTTCTGCACTCTCCATGGACCATCCCACCCGTTCATCTCAGCTGTGTACATCAGCGGACCGGGTGTGGTGGGCCTCTGGGAATACAATAATACTAACAGTATGAGACAGCTTAGCTAGAGTCCGCTGGACACGTTATTTTTCTTTCTGTTTCATTAAACTATCTTAAAAACAGCCCCGAGAAAAATCATGTTAAATAAACATATTAGTCTGATGTGGGTGGATGTGCATGGTCACAGTCGGGGCCATACTTTGATCAACCCATCTGTAGACACTAAGAGCAATATCGTTGCCAGGGCATTCCAATGCATTTAATATGACTTTGAAAATCAGATCGCAACCCTGAGAGGAGGCATACTCTCCAGCAAAACAAACCAGAGGTCATCGGAGCTAATCAGCCACACCATCCCACTCACCTCAGTTCAATGATGAGATCATGGGGATCCCCGGTGAAGAATGCCGTGCTCAGTCAAGGCTGAGCTGAGAGGAGCGAATAACAGTGGAACAGAGAAGCACAGGCTCAGCAGGGCTTGGAAAACTAGAACCATGTGCACTTAGAACGACAGCTGGTAACGTAACTGCAATGTAACTGGCTAATGTGACTGCAAGCCAGGGAGAACATTTCACTCCTGCTGGGGAAATCAAGATAGCAGAGATAGGTCCAGGGCCACTCCCCGCACCACGTAAAACACTGTGAGGACAGTTCTTTTCATTCAGAGACAGAGAGCAGGGCCGAGATTGAGATAAGTTTAGAATTCCTCTCTTTGTCATCTATTTCTGCGAACTGCTCCACTTCAGGGGGTGAACGATGGAGATGAACAGGGGAAGGGGAGTAAGAAGGGAAAAGGGAACACTGGAGTGATGGATGGAAAAAAAGCATGTTTATCATCAAGATGGTCATGGATGAGCACATACCACGTGGAGAGCAGTGAAAGTGACAAGAGGGGAAGACAGAAAGAAAGGGGGGGAGTTGTAATGCATAACACATGCAAGTCAAGGCATGTGGTCAGGGGGGACTTTGTCTTTACGAGCAGATCATTTAATCATTTTGGTGTGAGTGTGAAAAAAATGCAGCTTTTTCCATAATTCCACGTACGATCCTGTGGCCTCGAGCGGCTCGGACCCCAATACAATTTTGCTGGACGTAAACACTTCCATGTGTGTATAGCATGTGAAGGAGCAGAGCCTATATGCATGGCGACAGGAACCGCAACTGTCGAGCATGGACATCAAGCAAAACATCTGTGATGATTCATAAGCCAAGTTGTCATTATGCATGCAGTACTGTACACATGGGGATGGATAGTTTGTGTGTGAGAGAGATAGAGGGAGAGGGGTGCAGTAAGGGGGAAGTGCTGGAATGAAAAGTGTCTTGTCGACAAAAGCAAAATATCTGAGGCTTGGCCAGAAACCAGAGTTTGGGGTGGGGAAGTTTATTGTGATGTTCTGCTTTGGAGCTACAGCACTCGGGTGAACTCCCTCCCTACTCTGGAGTATCAAGTGGTTAGGAATATGGGGCCCTGGCAGTTTAAGGGCTACGAGACAGGGTTTCACAATAGAATATGGGTTTTTAGGCTGGGAGTTTTGTGGTTGGCATAGTACAGTATAAAACGCAAAATGAGCTCTGACAGGGCTATGTGACAACAGCGCTTTCATGTGTTGTGTTGCATGTTTCGTGTTGTGAAATGTATGCTGGATGAAACAGATGTGGACAGAAAGCTGTGGGATGCAGTTTGGTCTGGGAAAGGCTGTTTACGTGCAAGGTGGCAGGTTTAGGCTGTGGCCTTGAGTGATAGACCAGCAATGGGGTCTGGCACTGGCAGCACGAGGGATTGGGGCCGTGTCACCGATGTGCACACAGTTTGAAGTCATATAAATGTCTTCAAGAAATGAAATGTGGATTTAAAAACCTCTGCATTAAGAAGTGTAGGATTGGTGGGAATATGATGACCCCTCTCTCGGTCGATTCACCACTTATTAATCACAGTAATGAAATGCTCATAAATCTATGAGGCAGAGTGACTGAGTGCACACTTCAAGGAGAGAGGTAGAAAATCAAAATGGGAGTGAGTGGAGGTTTGGTGTGCGTTTGTGTGTGTGTACACGTGTCTGTGTGCCCGTGTGGGTGGACTGATAACGTGTCTGTCATGTGTGCGATGGTTTGGTATGTGAGGGATTGTGGGGAGGATAGTTCTCACACCCCTGGCTCCCATCACTCCTCGTATTTTTCTCTGACTTTATCTCCCTCCGTGAAATCTCACCACTTTAAGGAGACCAGGGCGAGATCCCCAGCCGTGTTGGTGAAA
>OOFE01050109.1:6557-17773 GCA_900323365.1 Monocentris japonica
CATGGACTAACTGAATGCAACCTTTTTGTTAAGCACACCAAACTATTTCAGCTGAATTAATGTGAATCAGAGGCAGTCAAGGAAAAGAAACAATATCTCAATATCAATATAGGACAGGGAGAAGATTCTGGTAAACCAGCCTGTCATATAATTTTATTTTTTATTGCCTTCTTTCTGCCTCTGATCATATTGAAACAGTTTCTTCTTTGTTGGGTCACAATCTATAGAGATATGGAGTATGTGATAGTGAGATGCAGAAGGCGATACAGGATATACCCTATATACTCTTATATTGTGTTGTCTGAGGAAGAGTGCTGTGCAGTGAATTTTACGTTTAAATAATTCACATATTTACAACCTCTTTGCAAGCCAGTTTCACATCATCAGCCCTTGGGGGTTTATTTGAGGACATAACTGCGATGCAAAGTCTACACCTCCTGGAGAAGAATATCAGTGACTTCTTGGGTGAAGCTTTGATGGCGGTACCGCTTGTCAATACGCCATTGTGCGAGCGCACTGCTTTTAAGGGGGATGAAATGAGCTGATTTGATCGGCCAGAATTGAAGCCAGCCCTGACCACCCCTACTGTGTATTCCTTGTTGTCTCTGGTGGCATTACGCCTCTGGCCACCAAAGTACCAGAGCCTAGCCTACACTCATTTCACGACAAACTGTAGATAAGAAATCACATATTGCACAACAGAAATCAGATCTTAAGCAAGCTTGAACAAATGACAGAATACCTTTGACTAGCTAGGTTGTATAAATGTAGAGGCGATGAATGCGGCCTTGGCGAATTTCAAAGCCAATATTTGACTAGCCTATCTGACATTACACAAAGTTTGGCTCACACACTGCCAAATATGGACCTTTTTCTCGGTTGTGCACTATAGAAGGTTTTGCAACAGAGATGGGGACTGAGCAACACAGCCATAGCCTTTTATTTTCATGAAAGATCCTTCACATAAAAATATGTGTAGTTATATGTTCATGTCAAAAGGTGGAGAATTTAAACCTAAAAAATTCTGAATTATATTTTAATATATTTTCTAATTTAATCAAGTAAGACCATATGCAGATACTTCCAATTTTTATGATGGGCCGACCCAAAGACCCACAGCTTTTCTTGCTAAGTAACTTTAGACGGAAGCTGTGTGACAAAAGCAAGGGGTAAGAGAGGAGCTAGCTAGCTGAAAAATGCAATATTAGATTATCTAGGTTAGCTAGTTAGCCTAGCCTTCCTTCCAAATTCAAACTAGCCATACTAGCCTATCACTATCTAGGTAAGCTCGTTAGCTAGCCTGCTGACCTTCCAAGATCATGAATTGATGAAAAAAATAAATCATTGCCATTTATTTTTTTTTAATATTTTGACCAGGGCTCCATCTTTGCCATTGAAGTTTGCCAGTTAGCTAACCTATTCGGCTCTGCCCATTGAGGTTTCACTCATCCAATGAGATTATTTCCGCCTCCAGAGCAACTCTGACTAAATATTTGTAGGACTAAAACTCCAACCTGCCAAATGATAATTTTCAAATTATATTCTATATCACAAATGTTGATGTTTGAGCGTAATGTATTAACTTTAATTGAATACTTCCAATGGTTCACAAACATCTACTTAAATTGAAGAACTGACTGTTCGGTGAGCAGTTTTTATTTGTAACAATCCCATTTCATGGTGTTCGGTTTTACATGTTTGGCATTAATGTTTACTGATGTAGCTAAGCTCTAAGACAGCCATCAGTGAACCTACAGAACGCCAATCCGTTACTTTGTATTATGACAGTAATACTACTCAGAATTCATAGGAAACCGTTTTTTTTAAATTCCGTTACAACTCCAAGGCATACTGATGCTGGGATGAAAAGTACATCAATTTGAACTTAGATATTCGGAAGGCATTCATGTATGGCAGAATGGCAGCCTCAGATGTTGCAGGCTGGGCTGTGTTATCTTTCACATCTGGGCATTTTGTCATATGTTGAACCTTTTGAATGTAGAGTGCAAAACAAAACCAAGCCAATAACAAAACTGCGGTTCCAATTTGTGGAAAAATGTAAACTGTTTCCAAGCAGCGTGAGGAAGATAAGAGAGAGGGCAAGAAAATGAAATCTAAAAGCATTCTATGGTGGTCACGTGACCAAAACTGAATATACCCCACTCTTGCTGTGCATTTGTAGAGACGGGGCATGGAAAGGCTACTCATTTATCCCCTGTAGATAAGTGCACTCTCCCTGTTGTGCCACATAAAGCAAACCTCAATCTATTTTCAGGCCTCTCTGAAGGCAAGCACTCAATTGATTGGATAGGGGAGAAAAGGCTGATTGACTAGGCAAGACTGACGTTTACTTTATGTTGTCTTTACATTGTGTTGTCCAGGATGGCTCATGGTGGGAGCTGAATGTTACCCGTGAAGAAAGATTACGTATATGAGCACATCGGGCTCCGAGCAGCTGCTGCTTGAAAAACATACTTTTTTGATACTGGGTGCACGCAGAGCCAAATATCATCATGTGTTTCTTCATAAACATTGGCGACATTTTTAAGCAATTAACCTGTAAAATGAAGCTGCAAAATTGAACAATTGAATAGTGGCCAATTGCTGTCTGTGAAAATATCTAGCATCTGTCATTTCTAATTGGTTTGATTAAATTAAGGGGGTTAATGATTGAACTGACTTAAACCTGTTAGAAGCATTGAACTTCACCTCAAATGATTAAGTCTGAAAGCTGGAGGAACAATTAAGCATGTCATTATCTGACTTGGATGGGAGATGGGCATAAATGCACCTATGTTTCCTCCTTTCACAGATAAGCAAGAAAGAGAGACACATTTTCATTCACAACAGAAACCTCCTCCCACAGCTGTTTCGAGTGCCATGCACTGCTCTTGAATTTGCTCTCAACAGCTCTCGATGTCGTGTAAATAACAAAACCGGATATCATTAATGTTCAATGGCAATCTGAAAAGCTGTCTACTGACATTGAGTTGTGGTAATGGTTGAAATTTCCATTCTCCTTTCTCATTGGTTGTAGACCCTGACAAAATCCAGCTCTTCTTTTAACTACAACAAATAAAACTAAAGCCTTGTTGACATGCATCACGCACTTTTTTTCCCCCTAAGTGGTCCAAGGATTTCTATTCACAAGGCCCCTTCTCCCACCCATACACCACAGCTGCCCCACTTGATCAGTTCTGTATTGCAATAACTATACAGGAAGTTTCTATGAATGCCTGGCACACTTGAACACTCACTGTCAAGTTGTGTTCATGTTAATGTGTAGCAGTTGTATATATAGCTGTATTACATATTTATAGCCGTTAGAGCACATTAGAGTTAATTGGCAACCACTATGGATGTAACTGCTGAACTGAACCTGAATTGAACTGGAACTGAACCTGCAGCTAAAACTAAAACCAACCGTCTCAGAATTTATTGTTCTGGGATGCAGTTCTGGCCAAGATTATTGGCTGCATTTTATGCAGATAATGTATAATATCTTCTGAAATAATTGGAAATTGAAACAACTTTCATTCTTCACACGCTCATCTGTTTTATTTAACAGCACATGATCAAACAATGAGAATATAAATATTAAAAAAGCGGCTCTGGCCATGATCATTGGCATCCTTTTCTCATACTTAGTTGCACAGCCTTTGGCAGTGATGACTTCTTCAAAAGTTTGCTGTAACCATCAATCGGCTTCTTGCACCTTTCTGCTGGCAGTTTCTCCCACTCTTCAGTTGCAACCCTTCAGTTCTTCAATGTTTGAAGGATTCCTTTGACCAACTGCACATTTCAGGTCTCACCATTGGTTCTCAATGGGATTAAGATCAGGACTCATCACTGGCCACTCCAACACTTCAACAGTCCAACGTTTTCTTTTGAACATTCCTGGGTGGAGGACCCATGACCTTTGATTGACACCCAGTTTTCTGACACTGGGTAGAACATTTCCCCCCAAAATGTCTTGGTAATCTTCTGATTTCATGATGCCCTTAATACATTCAAGACGTCCAGTACCCGAGGCAGCAAAGCAGCCCCACAGCATTATGGGACCTCCATTGTATTTGACTGTAGTTAGGGTGTTCTTTTATTTTAAAGCTTCATTCATCGACTGTAAACAAAGCGCTGATCTGCATTGTTCTAATTTGGTTTCAACAGTCCACAGAACATTTTCCCAGAAGAATTTAGGTTTTTGTCAAGGTGGGTCTTGGGAAAGATCAATAGGGCCTTCTTGTGTTTCTCTTTCAGTAGTGGGGTCTTCAGTGGCCTCCGACTGTGAAGCCTCTCTTGGTTCAGTGTCTGGAGGCCTTATAGCCTTGTGAATACTTATATTTGGTGATAATAGTTTTCCTGACATCCTCAGACAGCTCTTTTCTCTTTTCACAGACGACCAGGGAAGCAGAACAGACAGTTTTATCACTTTAAAATGGTTAATTGGTTCATTTATACCATATGGGCACCTGCATCCTGTCACAGGTGAGTTGAATTACGCTGCTAATGAGAATCTATTTCCTCCAACAAATTTGATTTGAATTGTTCTAAAGGGTGCCAATAATCATGGCCATGGCCACTTTTCAATTGTGAACCCATAAAAGATCTTTTTTAATTTTTATTCTTATTGTTTGATCATGTGCTGTGTTGTAAATTGATAGATGAATGTGTGAGGACTGAAAGTTGTTTCAGTTACCAATTATTTCAGAAGATACCTGATAATTGTACCAATTATTGTGCCAATAACCATGGCCAAAACTGCAGGTGAATGAGCAGGCAACAGAGCTAGCCATGTCAAAATGTTGTTTCTGTCTAATTACACTGCAAGTCCATTACAAAGGAGCTGTAGTCATTAGTGTTGAGTTTGATTAAAAGCCTCTGAGATAAGTTGTCCGATATATTGTATGAAAAGTCATTGTTATCATCAGTATTGCCAATGACCAATTCACACACGATAAGAAATCTCTGTAATCTGTCTTCAAATATAGAACATATTGTTTCATACTCATCACACACATAACATATTATATTAATTGATTGGCTTGAAAACAAACTAATACATCGGGCATACTGTATGTGGGGTACTCTAGGCTTTAGGCTCTCTGACAAGTACTTTCGATTAATTTCCTTTTATAGCATCCTCAAGTTATAGGTTGACCAGGCTGTCATGGAAGGCGTATAGGTATGGTCAGGGAATGCGAACATAATTCCAAAAATACTCAGAGATGTCAATTCAGACTTTTACCTGATATTATTACAGGGCACATAACTGTAGGTCAAAGAGGCCAGAGATTTTAGTGGTGTTGGTTGTGCACAATCCATTACAGTTACTGACATGGAAGATTCGGACAGTACTTAAATATGGATGTGCTCTGGTAATGACCCTGTCTGATTGCAAGTTGGAGTTTCAGTTCTACAAACATTTCTCAGAGTCAGAGCAGCTTTGGAGGCAGAAATAATCTCTTTGATTGAGCTAAACTCTAATGAATGGAGCCAAAGAAAGAGTTTTTCAGAGTTGCCCGACTGGCAAACTTGAATGGCAAAGAAGGAACTCCAGTAAAAATAAAAAATATAAATGTTAATGACTTGTTTTTTCATTCCTTCATGAACATGGAAGGTCAGCAAGCTAGCTAACTATCCCACGGTACCTCGAGAGCTAAAGGCTGTATGGTTAGTTTGAACTTGCAAGGTCAGCTAGGCTAACTAGCTAACCCAGATGGCCTAGCATGGCTAGATCGCATTTTCTTGTTAGTAGCAAGAGTTTCATAACATTAGCTGCCTCCTCTCTTACCCCTCACCTTTTTTCACTGGGCTTCAGTGTTATGTTACTAATGTAAAACTGGGTCTTCGGCTCAGTGATGAGATTTTGTTTCTGCCTCCACAAACTAAAACGCCAAGAGGCAGAGCTGCTGTCTGAATGTCCTCTTGTATCCAGGCAAACTCTGGTTGGAGCTACTGTAGATCTAAATAAAAAGAAAAGTAAACCAATAAATCATTGTGTTGGACAAAGCTACAACATGTGACTTTCAGAGGCTCCAGCAACTCTGTTCCTCCTTGGCAACAATGCATCACGGGGCACCCAATTTGTTGTTGATTTATGCATGGAGCCTGCGCCCCCAGGTGAGACGAGCTAATTACACCCAGCAATAATTGCAACAAAAGTTGTTCAGTCACGTCACATTAACCTGATATTGTTTTGCGTCGGGCAGCGATGAGATAATGGAGGTGCTCCATTAGAGGTCGGTTATCTCATTTATCTAAACGCACTTTACCACAAAGTGATTAATACGGTCAAATTGTGAATTCAGCTTTTCATTGACAGAACTGACGCTGAGTATCTGAGTATCTGACCATCAAGCAATTCCTTGCTTGTGCAATTTGTTTAATTTGTACGGTCAGCAGCAAAATGCCAAATGGCTGAAAACTAATATTGTCACAAACCACATTGTACCTGACCAGCAGAAACAGAGAAAATCATTTTATGCATTAACACAATTGCAGCAGGAGGTGGAAAAGAAGCATGACTCAAACACTGCAATAATGTAAAGTCAGCTGTGTCCCCTAGCATGTAATCCCTCCACAATGTGTTTGTTCACCCTACATGAAATGTGCCGTTACTAACAATCAAAAGTGACAAATCACAGATGCGGTATTTCTCAGTAGGGTCCCCAAATCTGCTTTGCTGGGAGACAACAGAGATAAGAGAGAGAGAGCTAGAGAGACCACACCACAATGCTACACCTCGGGCACTGATGGAAACCAGCAGGCTGCTTGGAGACAGAAGCATGCATGGCCTCGGGTTGCCATGGAAACCGAGAAGCACAGCACGTTGAACGGACACAGATGTCTTTTCCTCTTCCCGGGTCTGAAGGCTCTGGGATCGATATGTCAGTGTGCCCAAAAGGCAGGCTAAATAAGAAGAAACTTTACCTTCCTTGTACCCTTCACCTTGTTTGGGGAGCTAAATGCATTACATCTATCTCCAAAGTGGAAAATTTAAAGAAAGAGTATGTGTGTGAAAGAGAGAGAAAGACAGCAATAGAATTAGCAAAAATAACTTGGGGAATGGGGGATATTCTGAGGCATCAGACACTATCCCAGCAAACATTTTGCTAGATGTTAATATGATGTAAATATAGCATCAAAATGAAAGTTGACATCTGTAGTGATCCATCGCTGCTACCTGCATCGTTTTGCAAAATCAGGACCAAAATACCTCTCTGATATCAGTTCAAAACAGTTTCCAAAGCTGCTTCTTACCGAGCCATACGAACAAATCGTGAAAATTTGGTCCTCGTTTGGCTCGACGTTGAACCCAGCCACCTCCTGCCTGTCGGATTGCTTGCTGGTTAATAACAGTGTATCTCTGCTGCCTGCTCAGCTAATGAAGGCTGGAATCGATATTTGCGCAGGGCATCCAGATGAAGACAGACGGAACAGAGACACTTAAGGGGATAAAACAACAACACAGCCAGCTACCTGCAGTCAGCAGCCAATGATCCAGGCTGTCATTCAGATTTATTGACTGGACTTTCCAGACGTGCTGACGTGAGGGAGGCCCGGTGGAAAGTACACTGGTTTTATGACCTTTTCAGCCATCACTTTCATCTGGGCTGCTGGGGGATAACACAGAGAGGGAGAAGAGTTCACATTATTGGCCTGGACAGCTCAGTTGGTAGAGCATGAGAATCTCAGTTTCAGGGGTTGTGGGTTTGATCCCCACACAGTGTAAACTGTATCATGTAAGTTGCTTTGGATAAAAGCGTCTGCTAAATGACTGTAATGTAATTATTGCCGTTCTCACCTGGTTTGCAGGGATGCAACGCTATGAGCTTTTCACAATTATTATGCGGTCTGTCTATTTTTGCAACACCAGAGACGGGGAAATTAAATGAGCTTTTTATAATTCAAGGTTTTATTGCATTTTGTCCACAACATTTCATTTGGTCCTGCAAAGAAAACATGTACTGAAAACAGTGGAAAGTTTAAATACAGTGGAATTAGGCTACAGTGTAGTTAGGCTGTAGAATTCACAGTAGCTGCCGGGTAGCTGTAGATAAAAGGTTTGTGCACCCCTGGAAAGTATCTGAATTCTTGTTCTGCTCTTCACCCAGGTCATGAACACAAGCTGAATAGACAAGTAGACACAAATAATTCATGTTTTTATTGGAGATATTTTCCAATCATTCAGTCTTGGATAGAAAAAGTGTGTGTACCATGTACCTGGTGAACCTCCTTTAGCAGCAATAACCTCAACCAAATGTTTCCTGTAGTTGCTGATCAGACCTGCACAACGGTTAGTGGTTAGTGATCAGTGATCAACGATCAACGTTTCAACAGGGTTAAGGTCAGGACTCTGTTTAAGCCATTCTGTTGTAGATTTACTTTTGTGTTAGGGGTCATTGTCACACCATGGGACCCAATTTCTGCTCAGTTTCAGATCACGACCCTGATATTCTCCTGGAGAATTTCCTGATACCATCTGAATTCATTGATCCCTCAATGATTGAAGCCATCCAGTCCCTGAGGCAGCAAAGCCCCAAACCATGATGCTCTCTCCACCATGCTTCATGGTTGGGATGAGGTTTAGCTGTTGTTATGCAGTTAAATCACGAGAGACTAGGATTACAACTATAAGAATTTATTAACAACATGAGAAAATGTGCAGGAGCATAGGTTTGGCGTAGACTCCAAGAGGTATCCAGTCTTAGGGTGAAGCTCCCTGGGGGCAGATAGGAGACAGGAGAACCCCCCGGGCTGAAGATCTAACCCTTCTGGATATCTGATGGAGCCGTGATGCTGGTGGTGGTGGGGGAGGAGGTGGTGCGTCACACTGGTGTGGTTTAGACAGCTGAAATGACAGAAGCAGCTGAGGGGGTACAAATAGTGGGAAATAGTTAGTGATTGGTTTCTGGAGAGGGTGAAAGGGGAGGAGAAAGGAGCATGGGCTAGGGTGGTTGGACGATGCAGAGCTGGGGGCGTGTTTGGCTCCTGCAGATCCTTAGCTATTAACCTGTAACCTCTAATATTAGCTTCTTCTCCTTGAGAGAAGATCCTTGCAGTGATCTTTGCGGAACATTCACTCTCTTCTGCCATTTGTTCCTTTTATCTACCTGACTGTCGGAGGCCAAAATCTTCCGAGGCGCTTCAACAGCTAGGCCCTCCAAAACCTTTATTGAACAGATCTCTATTATGAAGAGCAGAATCTGCTGGGTTTTTTAATAGAGCAGGGCACCTCTAACCCACACCCATCACATTGATTGGATTACTTGACTCCAATTACCCCCTTTGATAGGAGTCATTATCCTAGAGGATCGCACACCTTTTTACATACATACGTGAAAAAGTACAGTTGTTTGAGTGTTCATCTGTTGTTACGACTTGGATGAACATCAGACCATATCTTAGGACCAATTTATACAGAAATCCAGGCAATCCCAAAGGGCTAACAAACATTTTCTCACAGCTGTAATAGGTAGGTCTTTTATATCTAACCTATATTTGGAAATGGTTTAATTAATACAGTCGGGAATGAGCAAACAGTAAGTAAATGATCGAAACCAATGATTGTAAGACACCTTGATGAGAAGAAACGTTGAAGTATTTTAACTTTGTTTTGACTAGCTTACATGCTATATTGGTGAATGATGGATGCTGCCATACCCCCTACCAGATTTACGTTTCATTAAAGTATTGATCCTTAACATTTTCATATTAATATTAATATTATTAATATTAATATTCTTTGATACTTTATATTGTTGGCATTTTTAGCAATAGCCATTTAATGTATTGGCGTTCAGTTTTCGTTCCCGCCAAAACGATCAAAACCAGAATCTCACGGATTACCACTTTAAGCAGCTTGCCACTGAGCTAAACACGTTTCTACTTATTTATTTGCTTAATGGATGGTGATCTTGAAGATGCTGTACATCACCGTGGTAATTTTTGAGGTATCCAGAATGCCTCCTCACTGCTGATTTAAGGTGCTTTTTGGTGGCTATAAGGCTGGGCTGTCATCTCCTCTCTGCCCCCACACACACACACAATAAAAAGGTTTTGGCAGGGGCCATCTCAGGCGAAGGAAAGGCTGCATTTAGAACCGTTAACGTGGATACCGTAGTTTCTAAAATGGTTGCGGTTAGAAAACTGTAAGCATTTTAATAGTTTAATAGTGACATCGGTTAAATGTCAAGCTGCATCTGTAAGGAATCAGTATCATCAGAGGTGTTTTGTGAGGCATTTAAAGTGCATATTCAGGGTTCTATAACCATATAAGAGATAAGTCACATTGCTCTTGAGAATGCACTAGGATGTGCATTATAGTACATTTTGGATTTTTTTGGGGGGATTTTTTTGGAGATGCTTATTTGCTCTGCAGTTAGCCCAGAATAAAATTAAACCCCTAATGCTTTTGTACATTGAGTGTATTATGGGATATTTATATCATGCTTAGAGTAGAATGATTATAAAGCACACATAATGTCTTTTTAATGCTCTCTCATGATGCCCTCTTCAATAAAGTGTTACTGAAAAGACATTAACAAATAATATCATGTTGCTATTGACATTTGTATCACTTTTATGCATTGTTTAACATCAGCAAACACCTCATATAATATTAATATCTACTGCCTACTTGCTCCTTCTTACATATTTGCCTGATAGTGCAAACATCAAATCTAATGTTCTATTTGAGACGACTGGCAATTCAACATTGGGATCTTTATTGAATGCGGGATCATACATTCAGTTCAGTAGCTGAATAGGAAAGCTACGACAGAAAAGATACTCAAGTGCGAATGTGAGCCAGTTACCCTATAGACCATTTTCTTTCATTACAACAATGTGCTGTGCCAAGGCCGCTCGTTCCTCTGCGTCTGGTTCTGAAAGTATCCATGGTTTTGATATCCTTGAGAATCTGCCGTTCCCGTATGGGGAAAAGAATAACAATCTGTAAACAAATCTGTCCTGTGAGTAGCGTTAATGTTCGCTTTTATGGAATAAGAAAACATGTTAACCTGTGCTTGAACTTCGCTTACTGAGAATGACCATCTCATTTCCTGTTATACACACCGCAGTGACACATCATTTAAAAAGGTTCCTGTGCGGCGGGAAGAGAGGACCAAAACAAAACATGTGAGATGGTGCAAGAATTAAAAAAACCCAGTTACGCTTGGAGAAAACCAATGTGTTACGCTATTTTTTTTTTTTTT
>OOFE01050114.1:1188-15233 GCA_900323365.1 Monocentris japonica
AAATGACTGGTGCCACAGCTACAGCGCCCACCAACACTGCCGAAGTGCCCTTGAGCAAGGCACCTAACCCCCAACTGCTCCAGGTGCGCTGTCCGGTAGCTGCTGCCTGCGCTGTCCTCTGACCGGAAAAGTGCATGTGTGTGGGGTGATGTGTGTGTGTGTGTGTGTGTGTGTGTGTGTGTGTGTGTGTGTGTGTGTGTGTGTGTATCTACTTGGCAACGTATTGTTTATTGTGTCAACACAGCAGCTGCTGAGCGCCACTCATCCTCATCACATCCACAAAGACGTACAAAACAACGGGAAGTTTGTACATGATTGCCAGTAAGGTTTTAGATGATCAATACTAAAAGGACCATGCTACCCACGTGCATTGACCAGATGCACACACACACAAATTTGCCCATGTTCTCACATCCACCCACATACACACTTATGTGATCCAGCGAACCTCAAACAACCCCAGCCCCGAACGCTGATGGTCGGATGAGATATCGCACGGTAAATTTTAACTGGCTAACTTGATTTACACCCCCCAGGTATCCATGTTGACACGGGAGAATGTCAACGTTGTGGTGGGAGGGTTTTCTGTGTGTTCAGGCCATGGACTACGCCAAGCTCCTCATGCTCACAGCAAGGTGGAGCGAGAAGAAATGGGACAGGGGAGCCGAGGAGGCCTGCCAATTACCAACAACAAAAAAAAAAAAAAACAGACAGCTGGGTCCAGTTCCCCCAGGCTGTTAAAGACTAACAGGCCTTTAGCGAGCGGGGAGTGAAATATGGAGGTCTTCTGGCATGGGATCCCTCTTCACTGTAAACTCACCTTTCTCCAAGCAAGGGACTAGAAACATAGCAACTAAAAGGGACCTGCTGTGTCAACACTGGCATATGGTTAGCTAGCTAGTGTCAGGCAGTGGACCAAACCCTCAGAGCGCAAGGAGTGGAGGAGCAGGATGGAGAGGAGGAAGAAACTCGTGTCACTTTGAAAGTTGTGAAGTTGCAGGCTTTATATGATAGGAGATGGGAGGAGCAAATTGTTAAAAAATCTATGATGGTCATTGGTCATTATGTACGCTTACTGGTATGTGATGCAGGTACTAAAAATATGGCATTTTCCAGGAAGGAATGGTAGAAGGGTTTTGATATAAAACAGTAAAATGTTGTAATGTCATGTTGGGGCGTGCAGGTTTGGCCCACGTAGAGGCTGTCGGGCTCGAGAGGACAGAGTAATTGAAAGAGCATGTGGAGGGACAGTCCTAGAAGCTCACACACACACCCCCAACATGAAGCTGTTACCATGGGGAGGAGTGTAAAGTTTGGTCTGTTGTTGATTCACCACATCGCAGCTACACATGATGTCACTGGCAAATGGTTACCGCTGACTGGTGGAGGTGGAACAGCAAAACACAGAGCGAGGCCTTCTAGAGGTCAGCCCATGCGTGACTGACCCTAGGAATGGAAGGGTGTGTGTGTGTGTGTGTGTGTGTGTGTGTGAGAGAAGGAAAGTGCTGCCATCACCTCTTCCTACTGTGACCAATAGACCATGTCGCTCCGTAGTGACCAGTAATGCGTTATCTTCTCGGCTGCAGGTAACAACTGTTTTTCTGTCTGTTCCCATGAACCATCCACAAACCCTCGGACAACATTCAGTTTTTCTGAGGGGAAGCTGTGGATTCAACTGATGTACTTACAAAATGACCACTGAGACAGAGTTCAACCTTCGTCCTCCAGTGCCTGAATGTCTGAACATGCCTGGTCCTGCAAAAACAAAAAGAGCACGCTAGAGATACGACAAGTCTAATCACATCTAAACAGCATATTAAAACACTTGCACGTTTCCTCTTTTCCCTTGGACAGCAGGGGACAATGAGTCCAGTACTTGTTAAGAGATCCCAGAAACCCCCAGCCATATCCTCACGATTTACTGACAAGTTTGCAAAGCCATATATATTTCATTTTTTTTAGGGGGCACACACCAGAATCAGTGTTTCTTTCAGTGGTGGAGTGGATCCCACAGACAAAACCCCTGTCGGGTAAATTTCTTTTGAATTCAGCAGCTAAATGCACGATTTCTGAATGATTTGAAGCACAAATATTTTACAATATTTACAGTAAAACTTCTGACATAGAACACTATCAGAAAAGGGAATCAGAAAAGGGAAAGTTTTCTAACGCTTGCAGACAAAGAGAGACTAGTAGCATCGCCATCAAATCAGCTGGACCCTGGAAGTGCAGATTGCTGATGTGTATATAAAGTATAAAGAATACACACACACACACACACACACACACACACACACTTTATCTGGTGCGCTCCATTTGGCCTGCCTAGGTGTGCCTACGTATCGGTAAGGGCGGAGTCTTGAAATGATTGAAAGCCATGCCCACACGGCACAAACCAAGCATGTGCCCAGCACCTGAAGGAGCGCAACCACTGAACCAGCACTAATAAGAAAAAAAAAAAAAAGTCAGAGTTTTTGTGTATTTGAGGGGGCACGTGCAACCTCAGTTTGAATGGGCATGACCCCTCTGCATGTAATATACAGTTTTACAGCTCAGAATGGAAAAATCTGCACCGTAAGCTCTTGTGACCTTCATTGTTCACTAAGGTGTTTGCCTGTGGTAGCTGATATCTGGCTAATGGACGCAAGAGAAATTCCTGGTCTTGGCTGATGATATCCCAAAGTCAACAAATGCATCGGATTATTTCGACATCAAAAAAGGATGAATTTTAGTATGAATTTGGACCTGAGTAAATGAAACCTAAATGTTGGTGGGCTGACTATGAGCAATAACCACATACCACCATTGTCATTCCAAATGTCAGCCGGTTAACGGGCAACACTGCAGCATTGTCTCTGTGACCTACATTGGCCAGTGCCCACCCTATAGACTCCCTTCCTTGGTCGTTGTACCCTATAGGACAAACTAATCTGTGGTTGTAGCAGCGTCCCTGAACCCAGCGGCCCCGGAGCCCTGCTCCAACCGAGTCATGACCAGAATGCATCTGTACCTACCAAGACATATTGAGAAAGTACCTCAGAGGAGACACAGAGGTGGCGATTGTTCCAAACTCTGTCGTGGTTTTTATTGGTTGGAATTTTTATGCATGCCTACTGGTACAGCATGAGGTAACCACTAAAAAAATATGCCGTTTTCCAGGAAGTAAAAAGCAATGGGATTTTAATATTCACAATAAAATGATGATAAAAAGTCGTTCTGCATTTCACTGCGACTTTAAACGAGCAATTGTGGACAGGCTTGTTTGCACTAAGCAGGGCCAGGCTAGCGGGCCTTACATCTTCATCTTCCCTCTGTGCTGTTTGGACAGGAGGTCCAGGGCAGATCAAAAGTCACACAGCATTTGCCAACTTGAGTGCAAACTAACAGCTTTACTAATGCAGGCTACAAAAATCTGTCGAACATTACATTTTGGGGATTTTATTGTTGGTTTTTCATACAATGATGTAGTAAAACCACCTTGGACCCACAATATTTTTTTATGGAGATTGATTTACTGCTGATGAACAAAAGACAAGGGGGCAGTTTATATGACTATGGACCTTTAAAATCATTCATGTTTTCCTCTGGATACCATGGCAACCGAGCCCAAATGATACCTCCACATCACTCACATCAATAGAAGCTAATAGATAAAAGCCGGGGAATACATGCGGTAACTCTATTCTCCATCTCTGTTACAGGTGGAGCCCCATTTCAGCACAAACACTGAGTCATGTCTCCCAGCAGGGGACCCTCACTGAGCATCTGCTTCCAATAGCCCTCAGCCTCCCCCTCTGACGAGGGGATCTGTGGGAGGCAACGGCCCCATCGGACCCGTCTCAAGCCCGAGCCCCAGCTCTCCGGACCGGGGCCCCCCAAAACAATGATGTAACACCCTACAGGCTTATGTAACTAACCTCTGCTGGCAGTTTCTCACTCTGAAATACAGAAGGTTGGAGACCCTGAGGAGCACTGTACTGTAGTTTAGTACGCACACGTGCACCCCTCGTGCGCTTGCACATGCATGTGCACAGACACATAGAGTAGTGTGTCTGTCTGTAGTGATGGGTACAAAACTCAGTTTATACACCTTTTATTTGGAGAATGGAGTTTACAGTACACATAATATGGCAACAAACTGATTACATGAAGAAATGAAGAAGAAGTTACATGAAGAAAGGGTGTTTTAAAGCTGCACTGGGCAAGATTTCTATTTAAACATCCAGCCGTCTTATCAGCCAAAATCAGTGGGTCTGCGACAGAGAAGTGTCCCAATGTGCTAAGTTGCCTAGTATAGGGGGAAAAGATATTGCTTTTCTGAGAACATAATTGATTTTTATTTATATTGGTGGTTGTTTGCCTTATGATGATGATCACCGACTGGAGGTCATAGTTTACCCACCCTTTTATTTACCACTAACACCACTGTGCTCAGATGCTCTAGAATAACCCTCCTTAAGAGAAGACTTACTGAGAGACTAGATCTGTGGTGTTGCCGTCTGCTGGAAGGCTGCAGATGACTTGCATCCACAATGCGAAGCCATCACTATACAGCCACTCTACACCGACGATTACTGAGTCCTACAACACCAAACACACTGGAGGCTTAGGCATCGCTTTGATCCCACTCCACTGTGATGATCCACTATTGTTCCTCTATCCAACAGGATACTGACATTAATCACTGCCAGGACCTCAGGATGCTGTCGTTAAAAGGATGACAGTCTGTGTTTTTCACAAAAGAGGAATGTTTTAGGATGTTGTTCCAATTTTGAAGGCACAAGTCACGTGGACCTAAGGGTCAGGTTGATAACTCGTCCTTCAACTTGGAAAAGGAAACAGATATTTTTGCTTTCAAAAATATCTGCTCGTCTTCCTGGTATGGGGCAAGAGTCGATATGTCACGTGTTGCGAGTAACAAAAAGGCCAAGAATGCACAACTTCAACGGCATTGAGATGAACTGAATAACTCGAGGTAGACAAAGTATCTAAGTAGAGAAACATCACCAAGGGGAAAAGTTAACATTGATGCCTAAGGTGAAATATCAGACAGATCCTATGATGCCTGGGCTACCATGGGAAAGCAAAGACAAACGGCACCTTGCGTAACCATAAGCAACTGGTTCAGTGAAGAGACACCTTGTTGTACTGAAGAATGACCAAAAAGAAAGTAAATGGCCTTAAATCAATCTTAAGTCATGCCCCTCTGCCCATTACAGTGATCAGGCACAAGGTACTCAAGTCTTGTCACAAATCAACTCTTGACCTCACATCTGAAGACTTGCTGGAAGAGAATGGCCACTAATTAGGTTCCCTATGCGCTTCCAAGTGTAAAAAAAACCCCAAAAAAACAGTGCAGAGGAAAAAACAGAAGTAGCCTTCCTAATTACCTACAGGTTATTTGTTTTGGCAACTGACTCGCAAGGCACTACCTGCCAAATAAGAAGGAAAGGAAAAACACTTTGGCAGCGCAAAGTGTCTGTGTGTGCACGCGTGTGTGCTTATATGCTTCACTTACTTGTCTTAGCACTTGTTTATTTGCTTCACTTATTTGTTTAAATAAAACGTAGGTAGCTAACTTATTGCACTTTTACCTTAGCACTGGTTCTGCTCTTCGATGCTTGTTCAGGAAGGAAATGCACTTACGATTTCTGGTGACTAGTAGTTCTTTATTTACTTTTCAGCTGTAAACTTATTCCACATGAAATACACATGTTGACTAATAAACTTGCGTTAAAATTTATTTTGCCACACACTCCTGTTGCAAATCCTGGTTTGCTTTATTGGTGAAGAAAGAAATAACAAAAAGGAAGCCCCCTAAAACAGAGGGCTTGGTGATGAGGCAGGGTCTGGGCTCGTGCTGGTACAACTGGCTTTTGCTCACGTACACCAAACTCCATTCAAAAACCTGGCAGTTTAACGTTGTCGGCGTTATCACCATAGGTTCGCACCTGATAAAACACAACGTAGGACCTTTAACGACTCGTTGGGGTCTCCGGGTAAATTCGGCATATAGACGATTCACCAAAGCAGCATTACATTTCAATAAATTCTCAATTTTGAGTAGTGGTTCATACTGCTGGCTAGCGCACGCGCATTTTTTTAATGGAATTACACCGGGAATAACAGGCGAACCAATTCTAAAAATCGGCATTTTATTGAAATAAATTGTTGCTTGGTGTATTGGATGCATGCCGAATTCAAGAGTAGCTCGTGACGACAGGTTAAACGTCTTCAGTCGTGTTTTACCGGCTGCTGATAAGCAAGGAAACATTACATTTAGATATTTTAAATGGAGTTTGGCATGACTGTCTCTCCGGGGCTGATCGCCCTCCTATCCTCACCGCTGAAGTATTGGGTGACATGTAAAGGGTAACCTAATATATATCGGGCACCGCGGACTTCGTTTAGAGATAATAATGCAGGCTATTGTGCCCTTGGGCCCGGGTCTCTAGTTTCACAAGTTGTCCCAACACAGACGGATTACTCGCCCTTTTACTTTCTGGTTGAGGTGATGCAAGCCCATGGGTGGTGGTGTCTCCTACCATGACTCGTCTTCACCTGTCGGAGGATGGGCTCACCTGAGTAATCCGCATCAGCATTGTTGCTAAACGTTTCAAGGTCCACACACACCATGGTTATTAATATTTCTTAATAAACCAAAAAAAGCAAAAGTGTGGTTATGAAGACTACAGCAAACGTGCGTAAACGCTGTAAACTCCCTTTTAAACGAGTCATCAATCAGGTTATACAAAATGTCAGTGATGCAGGTTACTGTGTTGACATCGAGGTTTCTTCTACAAACACTTTCTTAAAGCGTCTCATTTTTCCGCTGCACGATGAAGTTTACAGACCCACCACATTGACTTCTTCTCCACAAGTTAGGAAAAAACATGCCGCTTGAATTTAGTTACAATGAACAACGTTTGAAATTAACTTACCAATTCTGTCCTGGAGGAAACAATATCTCTACGGTTGTTGCTAAAACAAGCCTGAACAGCATAAAGTCGCGTCCAGCGGACTCGCATACACACACGGCCGACTGTCATTCACGCTGATCTGCTTCGTAAACTTCTTCACTATTGTCAAGTCACCCAGAAAATACGTACAACTTCCGGTACTGGTTTTCAAAAGAAAATGCCTTTTTTACGAACATCTGTGTTTTTCTTTTCCAGTAACACAAAAAGTACCACAATGAAATTGAATAGCCTTTTGGAACAGTCAACTGACACAAAATATATGTCAACCGAACAGTTTAAACTGACGAAGTGTTGACTATTTTTTTTTCTTCATACTTTTCATTGATACATTTATACTTAACATGTTAAGTTATAGTATCGAAATTGTCGTATGTTTAAATCCCCCAAATTTGCTGTATTCGTATTTCTGATTTTCATTACTATTTGCCATTGCAACGACTTAATTCCCCAATGAGGGTGATTAAAGTTTATTTCATTGTCAAGTCAAGTCCTTCATGAGGATTTACAATGCAACATAACGCAATATAATCGTTTTAGTATTCCATTTCACTTCATATTTAATCTAATGATTCCACTGTGTATCTTGAGTCAGTTTTTGTTGTTCTTTACGCCCCTAAACTCATTGCATTTTGCCCCAGTCATTCATTTCACGCCTTTATTTTGAAGGCAGAAGCGCATTTCCGTTGGTCTTTATTCTGGCTGTCTGACTTGACGCAGCTCTTCTCTGTCTTAAGGGAGCAGTCCATTCAGTGTTCTATCTGCCTGCCTGTCTGTCTATCTATCTATCTGTCTGTCTGTCTGTCTATCTATTTATGAAATAACCATTAACTCACACAGTTATCTCACACACACATGCATACACGTACACACACACATGCATGTTTTTCCTGCAGTGACTGATGGGGCCAGTCTCAACACAATGGACAATCAATTTCCAGTCTGCACTAATGGCAGAGTTAACAGTGCACAGATCCTGTCCGTGGCACCAAGCTCAGATAAACATTCAATTCCGCTGCGTCTGTCTCTGTGACGCCAGACATTATTGGCTTGTAAAATGCAAAACACTGGCGATCAAGCCCTATTGAAAGTGAAAGAGGATTACATCATGTTCTGTTACATTCTGTTAGATGTAACTGTTGGGGTAAAAAAAAAAAAAAAAAAGTGACCAGTGGCTTTGGCTTTGTTTGAAGAACTTGTCACCTCTGGTCCTTTCGTCACACAGGTTTGCTCTTTTGAATAGTCTCCATCGTGGTGAGTCTCAAGGCGTGTTGCTAAGGGAAACAGGCCGGTGGCAAACAAATGATCCCCATTGTAGCTGGGCCGCAGTCAGAATGGTTGATGAGCCTGCAGCTAAAGTGAAGCTCACCAATGAGACAGCAGCCATATGGAAAACACAGAGGAAGAGCTGCTCGTTCGGGGAGGGGACGACAACAAGAGCACTGCAGGTTGGGAACAAGCCCAGCCAAGTTCAGCATACCCCCCTTTGGTTGAATATGATATTCCAAGTTATACATTATTGTGCTTGTAAATGCATTCCCTATCTGGGTGTCTCAAGCATGTCATTATCCAAGAAAGATGAAGGAGCCTTTGTTTACAAAACGGGACTCTCAAATGATGAAAAACGACGCTTTTGTTACTGCGCAACCGCTACCAAGTTGCTTTGACAGCGATGAAAAGATCAGAGGGAAATCATGACAATTATGTGAAACAACGCGTTCCATACATGCCGGTAACTTAGGCATGAAAGATTAGGAGCTGTAAATCCAACCCACAAAAGGAGACAGACAAACCACGGGCTGTGCAAGTGACCTTCTGTTGTTACTTCGCTGATATCAGACGATTTCTCACTGTTCTCTAGTACAAGCAGACGGTCTCAGGCAGTGAACACCCAGGTCCTATCAGTTCGCCTGCTGCATGCAGGCCATAAAGGCTAGAATGAAACATAAGAGTTCAGATGCTGACGTTATAAATTTCAGCTTTGCTTTCCTTTGAAACCCAACTCTAAAGTCTGTCTTGTTTCCAATGGTTTATGCCAGATTGCATATCTCAAAAATGTGTTTCTGTATTAGTCCGTATTAGTGGATCTGTGATCCCATCACTGGGGGCCGACACACAGTCTACAGTGTATGGTGAAGCTGTTTATACAAGACAACCAGCGAGTCATATGAGGTTACTGTAACTTTCCTGCTGCCATCCCCTTTTTGGCATATCAGATTTCAAACCATCTGCTATGTGAATTGTGCCTGTGTGTGCGTGTGTGTGCGTGTGTGTGCGTGCGTGTGCGTGTGTGTGTGTGCACGACCCCAAGGTCAGTACTTGGTCAGATCCCCAGTAATGGTTTCTTGGAGAAAGATGAAGGCTAATGATACTAATTTGAACATTACAGGGTTTCTTGACTCTAGCAAAGCTTATCATGAGCTCCATACTGTTGCTCTGAATTCCCCCCTCGGTCTGTTATATGCTGAAAATAGGACCAGGCCCTCGATGGCTGATGGTTCCCTGGCACTTCAGGAGTGGTTTGATGGCAATTCCATTTGGCATTCGGTACACAAGAAACACATGTGCCTCAAGCGGGGCTTTGAGGTTGCCAGCAATGATGGGGTGATGTCGCGCAGATGGATTTCGCATCGATTGAACAGCAAAGGCAAAAGGCGAGCTTCTTAAAATCATTGAAAACAGAGATGAGCTGAGTGAATGCCATCTGAAACGCCGATAAGTTAACGCAGTGCTCTTGTTGGGAATGAGCTGTGACCTCAAGAAAGCTTTTCGTTTCACTGTGCACTTGTGCAAGGTGGAGTGAAACAAAAACTGAATTGAATTGCATTGAAACTATTTGAATTTCTCCTCTTATTGCTGTAGTCCTGCAACCTCAACATCCAGGCCCTTTTATGGTGCACAAAATGATCCAGCATCTCCTACATTTCTCACTCTCGCCACACAAGCAGCATTGCATGAAACAACGTCTTACACGGCTCATTTGGCATTACGCAACGATGCTGCAAAGAAAAAAATAACCATGTACTCATTCAATCTTTGCCTGCAACTTCAAAGGAAAAGTCATCCTGCCTCATTGTCTTGATCCCAGAGTGCTTTTGATGATGAGAGCAAGGTGTCCCTGCAGATAGTATCAGATAGTGTGTGTGTGTGTGTGTGTGTGTGTGTGTTTGTCTCATCAAGGAGCCTGTCTGATGACACTCAAACCACTTTGTCTTATCAGAGAGCAGACAGTTATAGCCCGGGGCTTCAGTCAGGTCCTCACACTCTCAACAACAACACAACAACCCTGCAGATTCCACCTATCACTGATCTGGTTTCAGAACGCTCCTGACTTCAGGGTCCAAAAAAAAAGTTAAAAAAAAAAAGTTATGAAAATGATAAAATAGGAACTAATTTGTTAGACAACTTGCCTGAAAAACGACACAAATGCTCTTTTCTCCACTCGTGCCCTGTCTCCATAAGTCTTGCGTACATACCATCCAATAATATTGCATTTCTTTGCCGTTTGTGACAAAAAACGACTGTTTGTGAGGATTCAGGCCGATTGGCCAGCTGGGATTGCGTGGGCATTCTCATTGCTGCTTGCCAAATGAGTGTGCATTCTTGTCATGGGGTTGTCTGCACAGGGCATTTAACTGTGCCGCTCCGCCCCTCGCCCTCCCTCTGACTGGTATAAGCCCCAGTAATGAGGTCAAAGTAGCAGTGCACTGGCTAGACTAACAAGACCTCTTTTATCCCATTGTTCTCTACAACTCTGGACGGAGGGGACTGTTGTTTACCTTGTCTTACCTCTCCTCATGTCTCATTGTAACTCAGTCCCTCAGTCCATTAGTGCTTTTTGCACAAAGGAAAACAGCGACAAGAGATGATGTCAGCGGCAATAAGGGAAGTTTCACTGACCTCAAAATCATTTCAGACCACAGAAGTAAGAGGCCGTCTTACGCCATCCCCGTTTCTGTGGCAGAGTGATTTTCTCAGATCCCCTTCTGCCGTTATCTTTAGTTGCCTTTTGCAGTGTCACCGCTGATTGTGAACAGCGGTTTCTTTTGTTTTAGATGACAAGAAAGATCTAACACATGCCAGCCCGTGCCAAGCACAGATAATGGCGGCTGCAGAGAAACAGACAGGCGAGAAAGTTTGCGGACAAACCCTCCTCATTATCCATAATGATGGACTCTCTCGCACTCAGAGGAGGAAATGACCTGAGAGAGAAACTCGGCTGCAGAAGATTGCAGAGTTGTCAACAATGCACCGTTTATGTATGAAAGACAATACATATAGCTGCAATCTATAGCTTGTGTTTTAATCACAGCAGATGCCCGAGATAGCTAAATGAAAGGTACCTTTATGAGTATCATTTCAGACACCTGAAAACCTTTGATTATACTGCACATCGCCTCCATTTGAACTTTGTCCCACTGTGGTGAAGGCTTGCTGAAATTCTTCATGTTTCAAGCTGAGTTTTTCAGAGTTTGGTTGCTGATAGCAATCATATGCCATTCTCTCACTGGGGGGCTTGCACGCCCCTGAGTGAAGGTATCTGATGTAAGCGGTATAGTGTGACGGCGAAGCAACACACTCAACTGGCTGAACTTGGATTCACAGAGTTAACGCGCCACGAGGCGTTGCAGTCTTGAAGTTTGAGGTGGTTTTCTCTTAAACCATAATAGCAACAACATGTGTTGAAGGTGGTGCGTCGAAGTCAGAGGTGCCAGCACCTTCAAATGGACCACCCGGCGCTTTAAAAAGGCACCATGCCGTATCTGTTATTAGGAGAGAAGGATTAAAGCTCTCGGGTGTTTCAGTAGTAGCACACATGGGTCTTCCTGTTCCTTTTTTGAGTCATGACTTGATTATTTCAGTCTGGGGAATGTTTTCACAATGATTCGGAAGCAATGGCTGCAGTAGTTTTGCCCCACTGGCTCTGGCATAGGTTGATGGATCTGGGCCTCAAATGACTGTGACTGTTGCTGTGAAGCTTGTTTGGACATATATACTGTATATGTTGCAGAGGCCACGCTGTGTGTGTGTGTGTGTGTGTGTGTGTGTGTGTGTGTGTGTGTGATGACCTTTTGCAGCATGGATGTGGTCCTGGTATAATTAAAGCCCAAACTGGCTCCATAAATTTCTTCAATCTATTAAAGCCTTGGGAAAGAGATCTGGCTGGAAGGGGAACTGCACTGCAAAAATATCCATCTTAACTTTCAGTCATTCAGTCTGGAGCCTTGACATCTTATTTTTCTGAAAAGAAATGAAAATTCTGCCAACGGGGTGAGATCATTTCACTTGTTCCCAATGCAAATCGATTTTAATCACATGATGTTGCCTTGCTAAACTACAGTTGGAGGTGAAATTATGTCAGCCCATTGGTAGATTTTTTAACCTGGACAAAATGACTTTTCACATTGGACATTTTTTTGCAGTGTAGGTAGAGTAGCCTGGAGGCACGAGTGTGCAACCAGATATTTATTTGATATAGACTGTAAAATAGATAATCACTTGCATATGCTGTTGTGTAAGCAGTGGTGCTGCTTATCTTTTACGTGCACAGGAGCACACAGGTTTGTTTGGTTTTCACATTTTCTCAATGAAACAGTGAAACGTCTTGCTTTGTGATTTTACGAACACTGGAAATTTAACAGTAATGCTCGTCATCCTAGAATATAATTTTGATAGAAATTGGAAGAAAATGTTGTGAGCAATGCCATGTGACCTCAATTAGACTGTCATCCTTTTGCTGAAATAGAAATGGAAAACAGGTGTTGAAATGCTCGGAGCCTTGTGTGCTATTGAATTAAGGAAACTGTATGTAAGGGTACGTTTTGTTTTTCTAAGATTACCAAGACCTGTGATGAGGCCAACCAATGAGACATTCACATCTGCACTCGATTATTGTGAAATAACAACAAATTATATGAGATGGTTTGGACACAGGCCAGTGAGAATGATATAACGCACACCAATTTTCATTAAAACCAAGGTTACGGTTCATGGATAATCAGAGATTTTTGATTATACTGTATAAGCAGTGATAGTACGTAGTATGGCCGTGTGCACAAACAATTTAAACCCTGTAATGGACTGTATACAGTTCTAATCAAACACAAAAAACAACAAACTATGACTTTGACAAATCAGGAACGTTGATACTTGAAAGCATGTGAGGGGAAATGTCTTCCTCTTTGTCCTTAAATGACATTTCCAAGGCAATGTGATGCAACTGGATAGAGTTTCAGTCTGGCCTGCTGTAAATGGGTATATGGGTGTTCACAACTTTGGCTGCATTTGTGACCACACAGAAACACTGTGGTGCATCGATATCTGCAAATGATACCGTGTTCTCACCACACCTCTTAAACTGCACCGCCAAAGCAAAGTCGCTTGGAAAACGAACAATGTTTGGCAAAGCGTGCAAAATAAAGGCTGATGACAAACACGCAACCGCTTGGAGGGCTGTGCAGTTTACAGCGACTACACCACCGAAAACAATCTGCTTGTTAGCGTACAAGTTTGATTTGTATTGTGAAAGCATTGGACTCCAGAGTGAGAGAGAAAGAGAGAGAGAGAGAGAGAGAGAGAGAGAGAGGGAGCATGAATGGAAGGAATTATAAGATATGAAGAGGAAGATGGGGCAAAACAGAAGTAAGAGATGATGATAAAAACAGTGTGTGTGTGTGTGTGTGTGTGTGTGTGTGTGTGTGTGTGTGCATTGAACACACACACACAGTACACGCCCAAGCCTGTTTGTGGAGCGTATTTACCAAGGGATGGACACTGCTGCCAGTTCTTCCCTGGCATCTCTGTTGATGTTATTTTATGTGCCGTCATTCCTTCATCTCAACACACCGAGTCTAAAGGCGGACAGACGGACGAGGAGGGCGGCGCTTTTACACGTGGACAAAATAAAACATTTCTCTGTGTCCTATTGCGCTGACAATCTGACCTGGCCCTCAGAGACATGTGGGACCCCCGACATCCCTGTTGGCCTTTTTCACCTCATTACAGAGGAACTTTGGACTCAAACTGTCGACTGGAGAGTTACGGCTGGTCTAACTGAACGGCGACCAT
>OOFE01050114.1:15441-25472 GCA_900323365.1 Monocentris japonica
ACATGAGATCAAAGCGAGTGTGTGAGGACAGCGAGGGGTCTCGGCCACGGGCTTTTGTGAGAGCCGCAGTGTCAAACATGTTGACACCATTCCCCTGGGCCTCGTTACAACCCTCAGTAAGCCTCTTAACCAGCCGAGGAGAGGACGGAGAGGAAACCACACAAAGCACTTCTCCTGTTTACCCTTGCTGCCTCCACCCAAACACCTCCCTCCTTCTCTCCTCCTTTCGTTCTTTCAATGTTTTTTCCTCCGGTTGACGTTCCGCGATCCTGACAAGTTTACTTCAAGGTCTCTTCTGCTATGGAAAGTCACAAATGAGCCTCAAAGGACAGCAGGCAATGAAAACTCAATGTAAAGGTGCTACAAGCCAACACTGCTAACAAACAGTGGTGGTGGTGGTGGGGGGGGTTTCTTGGATACTCCTTTAGTGCTACGCCTGGGAGAGATGCATTATGGGAAGAAACTTTTTACCCTTTTGCAGTTGGAGAAAAGCTGTAACTAAATGTACTGTAACTGGTCTATGTAAATGGTCTCTGTCATTGTAAAGAAAAAAAAAACTTGAAGCTTTTCTCAAAGATTTCCAAGGTGTTGCAATGCTTTTCAAAAAAAAAAACGTTAAATATTTGTGTCCAGAAATTTGTGGTTGTTAGATTTCATTTGGTCTATTCCTCAGTAATGTAAATGCTTATTATGGTATCTCCTCTCTGTGAAGCTGCTTTGCCCCATGTAGTAACTATTAACTCTTTCATGTCCCGAAGCATTTGTCTGTGTTTAAAAAAAAAAAAAAGAAGCTTCTTTTCTCTTCTCTCTATTTTCAAGCCCTTCAGAATAAGGGTGTTCTCTATAAGAGTCTTTGGTTAGCGTGACAAGACCACGTCACACTTTGATCTCCCTGTTCTCCAACGTTACGTATGGACGTTCCTCCTGCGGGTTGCTTGTGCTGGCTGATGTCTTAATGTTTACAAATGGGCAAAGAGGAAAGAAACAGCATTCCTTATGAAGAAACCCTTGACTGTGGATAATGGTGGGAGGCGTGTGTGTGTGTGTGTGTGTGTGTGTACTTATTTTACTATACTTGTGAGAACGAGTTCAAGTTTTTAGACCTTCAGAGTGAGGACATTTTTGCAAAGTGTCGGGTTAGGACTTGGGTTTAGGGTTAGATTTAGGATAGTATAAGGGTTTGGCATGTAGTGGAGAGGGTTTAGGTTTGGGGGAAGCATTTGAATGTAGTCAATGGAAGGTCCTCACAAGTAATAAAAAAAAAAAAAAAAAAAAAAGTGTGCGTTTTTGAGAAAGATAGGAAGAGAGTGTAAAACAGATACAGAGAGAGAGTGCTTAGCTTCATCATTTAAAACACAAAGTGAAGTGACGATGGAAAAAAAAGGTTCCCAGAATAGAATAAAGGAACTATTTACTGTTTAAAGCAGAAAGATGGAAAGAACTTTACGAGCTTTCATCTCTAAGTTTCATGAAGAGCTGTCTGTCTGGTCCGACTCTCCCGCTTCAGCCCTCATTTGGACGTCTCTCGCTTTGATGCTCTTCTGCCTCAGTAGCTGTGCTATGTGTTTCCTGTTTTTAAAAAAAATGCGCTGTACTATTTCTTGATTTATTTCTCGAGGCATGCTTAAGGAAGCTAGCGACTTCTGCTACTCAGACAATCTGCATGTGAAGAGTTTCGCTCCAAAATGAGATTGAACCGTTTGAACAAAGGGACAGCCACTCCTGCAGAATGATTGACAGCAAAAACTGAAAGCAGATTGTGGTACTTTTTGTGGTCGAAACTTTATAAAGGTAACTTAAGTCCTTGGTTGAGAAAATGGTGACATATTTACTGGCAGTATCCTTCAGGATACTGAATGATGAACTTCAGGTAATGTTCTTTTCCTAAATGGATATATAGCATTTTGGAATGAAAGTCTTCACATGGTATTGTATCTTGCCATTGTTGTTGGGGACGTTTTTTAATTGTACAACAATAAAATGAAGACCCAACAGCTGGAAACCTTTACTGTGTTGCTCCTGGAGACAACTCTGTAAAATGTACCTTTTCTTTGCTAAAGCCTCAGAATTCTGCTGGTTCTCTGAGAGATTATCCACCAACTGAATAAAACCTTATCTGTGACCGGCGGATCATGGTTCCTTATTTCCATCCACGCTCTTCCTTTGTCTGTCTTCTCCTTTATTTCTTGTTCCGCGTTAGGAGACATAAAAAACAAAAAACAAACGGGAGGTGGTGAGGAAACTTTTCCCTCCTGGTTCCTCCCTTTTGTTCCAATCAAAGGTATCTGTGTCTCGTCAGAGCAGAGAGTTAATTTCCAGCAGCTAAAGCCTCGCTGCTCTTCCTCTCTCTCATTTTGTTTCCGCGGGTCTTCCACACCTCTGCACATCCTAATGAGAAACCTCGTTCAAATAATTACATTAGTGATCCCGGAGGAGATCGGGTGATCTATTCACGGACGGCTTTTTACTCTGCCATTAATACAACTAGCTTTCATATACTCGTCTTTTTCCAACACTCCCCCTCCCTCTCTTCTCTCTTTCTATCTCTCCAGCCACAATACTTCCCCTTTCTCTCAGGTCTGATCGCCCCTTTTCCATTTCCATCTCCTCGTCGTTCTTTTAGATCCCTCAGATAATGATTCCTGCCTCTCTCTCTCTCTCTCTCGTTTCGGCGCCACTGTATATTTTGCTGTGATAGCGTCTCCTTTGAATGAATGACAGACGTCCCCTCTATCTCCTTGTCATCCATCTCACTTCACACGTCCCATCTGAACAAAAGATGCGCCCACTGCTTCGAGACGTCTGCATCATTAAAAAGGCACTTTATTTGATTGGCTTTGGAACACAAATCAGTGTCAGACAGCAGAGGGTGGAAAAAAAAAGCAAAATCCCAAAATCATAAATCAATCTCATTTCTATTTTTTGCGTGTTTTTCAAATTTGATACCCGTGATTGATCTGTGTGTCATATCATCCATAGATCAAAATCTCGCCGCTCCTTCGTGTGACGACACGTGACTGAAGGGGGTCAGTGCAGGAAAGCCCGGAGGAAGTCGTTGTAGGAGATCTTCCCCGCGGCGCTGGCGTCAAAATAAGAGCTGAGGTGGAAGAACTCTTCCTCCGATAGATTCACACTGAAATGGCGCAGCACCTGCAGAGCACAAATAAAAAGTTTGGCTACTGTGTGTGTATGTGTGTGCCAGTGTGTTGATAGCTGGGGATTTAGAGGGGGTGTCATGGCTAACCAGATTCCTAATTGTTTCTATCGATCAGTTCAGGGAACGCTGTCATCAGTAAATTGTAACAATGGTAAATGGCAGGGACAATAAAACAGGAACGTCAGCTTCTGTTCTCCTGGGCCAAAATGTCAGCTTAGTCTTGTCAACCTTCAGCCTAATTGAACAATTAACGATGCTGATTGACTGGCAAGGGAGCAGGTGTGTGTGTGTGTGTGTGTGTGTGTGTGGGTGGGTTTGTAAGCTTGCACACACACCACACTTCAGAGTCCATGGATTTACATTCACGATTTGTCATTCTTGTGCAGACATTTTGATAGGAAAGACATAAGCAAGGCTCAAATGGCTCCATCAATAATTCATTGAGCTACTGTTTCTCTCTGAACGTTTGCCGTTATTTGGATCGTGCAGAGCGAGCGGCTCTCTGCAGGGCGACATGCTGTAGCTAGCCTCACCTTCCTGAAGTCCTGCATGGAGACGTTTCCTGTGCGGCCGCGGTCAGAGGTCAGGAAGCAGTGTCTGATGGAGCGCCAGGACAACCTGACCGCCTCGTAGATCCTCAGCATGGCCTCCACGCACTCTCTGCTGAGCACGCCCCGGCTCGTCTGGACCGCACCGCACAGGATGCAATCAGGGGACCGGAGCAGACAGGATGAAGCCAGCCCAAACAGGATCGCAGCAGGAAGGGAAAAGGAAAGACAAAGAAAACGGCACATAGAGGTAATTGGTAATATTTCACTGCTTTCACAAGCTGAGACTCCAAACAAATTGTTTTTTTCTGTTCTGTTATTCTCGGTTATCAGCTCAAGTAGTTTTGTCTGTAAAATCATGTCTGGAGACACCATCAAACCATTCATGAGATGCAGGGGGTCTCTGCAATATTACACAGATGGTTGGTTCGGTCGAGACAATGTGGGTCTTTGTGATTCCAAAGTTGGTTTGGAAGGTTGCAGCTCGCGGGTTGCCAGATTAGGCCCTCACCCACACGCTCCAGTGAAGCTTGGGGCTCGGCTTAGTCACCCAGTGGGGGTTCTTTTAGATGTGCCCACCCGTGTGTCATTGTTCAAAGCTTCTTATACACCTTCCTATGCCAAAAAACACTGCAAATCACCAAACTTGCTGAATTAGCTTGTTATGAGAGGCGATAGTCGAGAGCCTGAGGGTGGGAGGTCCCTGCTGAGTTTACACAATCTGGCAACCCGCCGTTGCCCATCATCACCGCCTCACATTCCAGAGCCCCCCTTTTACTAGAACCCATTTATACTTGCAGCCAATAAAACTACAATAGATCAGAAATTGGACAAAGGGAAAAGGAAGGAGTAGAAAGTTTGGAATGCCCTCATGTGCTGCTCAACATGGATGTGTAGCCAATAGCTCCAACTATACAGACATTACGTAGAATATAGCATCCATTTATCCTCCTTATTTTTACCGCTGTTGTGGGAAGGGGGAGTTTGGGTCGCTCAAACAGCCGCTTGCCCTCTGGTGGTTTGACGTTTAGGAGGAAGTGACGGAGGAAGTCGGGGTACGAAACGCAACCGTTATTTGTGATGTCAAACTTCACAGCCAGATGCTCAAACTCCTCCCGAGTCACGCTGATATTGAGAGACTGGAGGATGTCTGTAACACACACACACACACACACACACACACAACCTCAGCTAATACACAGGGTATAATAGTGTGTGTCTGTGATTAGCTGTTTACCCAGGAAGGACATGGCGCGGATCTCTCCTTCTCGGTGAGGGTCCTCCTCAATGCAGCTCCTCTGGATGTCCCTCCAGCAGCGCTGTACCTCCCCACGCAGCCTCTGCTCCACATTGCCCAGGGGGCGTCCTGTTCCCCACCTCCCCACCGAGGAGGGAGGCCTGGAGGTGCACTGGGGGGCAGACTGGGAGAGGATCAAGGAGAGGTGAAGAGTAGGGATGCACGACTAACTGCAGAATAAGCATCACGTTAGTTAGTCTCACATTCAGTTTGCTGCTATTGAGACAATTCAACTTGCTTCTTGTTTCAGGAATGTTCTCATAACAATATGGCTGAAGAAGGGAGTTTGCTCCACTACTGTATTATCAAGAAGACCGATTCATTCAGGAAAATTCTAAATTAAATTTTGCATTGTAATCAAATTGCAATATTGACAACTGCAGTTTTTTCTGAGAGGGAAGGGTGTCTCAGACAGCTTTCCAATCAAGTTGTTCTGGTGCTGCACAGAGTCCTTCGCCTGCAAATCGCGTTGCATGTCCTGAAAAAGAAGCTACATGGGAAAAGCTGTATCCACACGTCTTGTCTGACCTGCGTGGCATCTGAGTTTGACTCTAATGATTGGTGTCTCTCCTGATTTCCTAAGATCATTAACCAATGAACAACTTTTGAAATAAAAGGGATGAATTAAAAAGGATCATCCTGCTGTGGAGGCGTGCTGTACCTTACAGCGTTGGAGACTGGCACCTGCAGTCTTTGCGCGACGGGACTTTGTTGGTGAGAGTATTTCTCTGGGCTCAGGGGAGAGGAACGGGACGTTGTTAGTGGGCCTCCCTGCTTCTGTGTGGGTGGTCTTGTCCTCTGTACCAAAACGCTTCAGAAACTCTCTGTACTGCAGCTTCCCCAGCGCATTCACAGGCATCTGATTCCACACACACTCAAACTAAGAAGCAAGAGGAAAGGCATCCACACACACACACACACACACGGGAGAATTAATACCCACACACTGACTTACACACATCACATAAATTGGCTTCACAGATGACTAACTTTCTTGAGTAGTCAATAATTATCAACAAAGATAAATTAGTTTTTGATTGGAATAATTAAAGAAAACATTTCAGTCTAAAAAGATCCTCACTGGCAGCGACTTTTACTTTCAGCTTCTCTGGAATCTCATTTGTAACCATGGAATTACGCCAGTGCGTCTTGAAACCACAGAGAGTTTGGTGGGAAATGTGCTTGTTCCCTCGAACATTATTCAATTCACAGAGATGTAAACATAGCCCAGAATGACTTCATGTTTTTCTGGTTTTACCTGATCGCTTGTGAGCCTCAAAAAGCAGCGGTCACAAAGCTGCCTGAACTCATCTTTAGAGAGCGTGTCACTGCGGGTGTGGTCCAAATTCATCATTTCCTTGGTGATTTCATGCAGGCGCTGCAAGACGACTTCCTGGATCCGCTCCAGAACCTCAGTGATTCGAGGGGTCTTGGCCTCAATAGGGGATCTGGGTTTAGTCCCCCTGTCCAGGCACCCCCCTAACATCTGTATCATTATGAAAAGAAACAATATATACACATACAAATATAGATTGAGATATGTAACAGGCAGGCACAAAAAAGTAATTCTGCTAACTGCTTCTCTCACCACTGGGCTCGGTGGCTTGAACTTGTTAAGGAAGTCTTTCCAGTTAATAGTATGAGGCTCCCAGTTCAGCTCCAGTTTGCTCAGCATGTATCGGTACTGGTTGTCCGATAGGCGGGCACAAAGGTTCTCCAGTATCCGACGAAACTCCAGAGTCTTGACCATCCCAGTCCCGTCCTGGTCAAAGGCTGAAAACGCCTGGAAGAGAGGCAGAGCCACAGGTGGACTTTTGTCTTGGTGAAGGAGAAATGGCTGCTGATGGAAACATCGGCATATGGCAGGGATCAAACCTCTGATAGTTAACCTCTCTAACCAAAAGGCCACCGTACCATTGAGTCAAACAAGTGAAACAGAGTATGCAACTATAGAGTATGGACAATTTGTGTCTGAAAAAAGCCATTTGTTGATGATATTTTTTATTAGTCAGAAACTGTACTGTATCCTGTATTTACTGTTAGATTTTTAAACCAACTGAAAGTCACCGCTTAGGACTGGCCTATAAGAAATTTCTGCAGTAAAAAGAGTTGGGGAAAAAACTCTGCAATGACGATGGAAAAGGAGAGTGATGGGGAGGGAAATGATGTGCCTGGGCGTACGCCATCACCTTGTAAAGAGAAGGTGCCGAGGCCGTGACTAGTTCCCGTATCCTGGCCAGGGCTTGGCCTGGACTGAGGCCATGCAAGGTCTCTACTTGGCAGATGGCATCCAGGGGAGCAGGAGGGAGCTCACACTTCTTCTCTGCATCATGGTCAAACACAGACAGGAAGTCCAAGTAGACTAGCTTACTGCAGTTATCGTCCATAGAAACCTTCAGCCTACAGGGAAAGGAGAAAGAGTTTGGTTTTGTATTGATTGTAGCCTGATGGAATCCAATGGGTTGACAGTTATTAGCTGTTGTGGTTTTGTAAGAAAAAAGTTCTGATAATGTTAAAGAATCTTGTGTGTGTTGTTAGGCTGTGTTGGTGTTTAAAAACTGGTCAAAGATCATTTGTTTGTATGGTCACTTAAAGCTGCTCTAGTCAACTTTGCACTTTGGCAGCGAGAAGGACTTCATCACCCAGAAATCATGTGACGTGATGTCATCAAACTGCACACTCCTAAAATTTCCTTTAATTTTATTCTTTCTCTGAACAGCAGTGTGTGAGTGCTCTCTCTTCCAGTTTTGTTTATTTTGGTTTCAAGTTTTGATTCGTCACTTCCTGTACGCTAAAGATTTCCCACCAGTTACCGTATCAGACGCCTGAAATGGATTTGGACAAACGGAGTAAATCTACAGCGTCTCAATTAGGATTAGCTATTCTCTGTTTCCAGCCCCAGTTTGAGATTTCGGCTGATAACCCAGGTTTATTTTTACAGACTCGCCTAGTGCAGCTTTAAACGTTAATCTATAAATAAATATCCAGCCCTTAATCCTAATTTCTCTGTGTGGTCCTTACTGAAAGTGTCCTTGATTCCCCATGATATAAATATATAGAGGGGATGTGAGAGACTTTGATGATGACGTGGGTTTACCTGCGGAGGTGACGTATGAGCTGGTCTCCGTGGACTGAACAGCCGTAAGTCTGGAGCAGTCTCAGCAGCTCCTCCACCTTCACTGTGCCGTCTCTCTTCTTGTCCAGGCGAGTCAGGGCATCGCTCACCCCCTCGTAGTCATGCTGTAAAATTCGCCTGTGGACAGTAGGACATGGAGCAGCTCAACTATTATATGAATTGACATTAAACTCCTATTTTCTACTGGTGCTACTGTTCCTTTACGCCTTTATCCTTGAAAAATGTCTGCAGATACTTGAGCTAAAATGCCTTTGTTCTTTTGTAAATCCAAAGTACGTCTCCACCAGTAATGACTTACTGTACCTGCAGGTCCACTTGGACATTGCCTGGGTACATGGCATTCACAATATTTATCAAGGGCAAAATTTTGATGGCTTAATAATAATCACAGCATGTGCAAAATGTTTCTACATCGGTATAAAATGACTGCAGAGCTTTGTTTATCAGAACCGCTGGGGTATGAAGCCCATTCAGGAGAGTAAAATATGTGAAACGTATTGACACTAAGAATATCAATCTGTAAATGCATCTATAGAACAGCTTCTGTATTGTTTAAACTGCAGTGTAACAACAACTGTGTATTGTTTTGCTACTTGGTGTACACACATAACATTTATTTCACTTATGAACTGCAAATCATGGGTCAGAGATGATGTACACTTATATTTCTTTCATATCAAACTAAATGTAATGAATTTAATGAAGCAGAAATACACACGCAAAAGGTTCAATGATGGTTACAAATTTAACACAAGATGCAACTGGTTTCATCAGTGAAGGTCATTGACAGGCAGTGGGGAAAAGAAAACCTTACTGATCAATCTCCACTTACTCTATATGTTCCAGTGAGGAGGCGTCGGAGGAAACCAGTTTGTCAGTGTCCTGTTGCTTCTGACTCCGAGGCCCCGATTCCCCGTCATGATGAACCCCTAACCTATCCAGGAAGTCAGCAACCGTCACACAGCCACGCCCCTCTGGGTCATACCTGTCAGAGTGAGACCATATTGCTGGCACAGTGAAGAACGCTACACCGTATTATGTGATGGCAGCTCAGTAGTTTTAGACTCTCTTGACACTCTCACCTCGACCACAGCTGTTCAAACTCATGGGGTCTCAGGGGAAGGTTGTAGGTGAAGAGGAGGCACCTCAAGCCCCTTTTAAAGATCAGACCCTGGCCATCTTCATGAAACTGACACAGTGCCTGATGGGATTGAGGGGTCATGAGCACAGATCTTTGCGTCATACTTAAGATCTGTATGAGTGCAATGTTGTATCAGTGAACCACTGTTTGTGCTGACCTGAGACATGGCTGCCCACTTGTAGCGTGCATCAGAGGCTAGGTGTTCATGGAGCTGGTCCTGTCTGTCAGGACACACACACACACACACCAGCCATAGCTTTCGTCAAAAATGCCAAATAGCAGTGAAACAGACACACAACTACTTGGCCAACACTAAGCACTGTAAAGCACTTTATGATGAACCTCACACTTTATTTATAAAATCTGACTTGACGTGACTCACACACTGGCTGTTTGCTGCTGCTGTTTGCTCTTGCCGTTACTTTGGACAACATCGGAGAACTCTGCATAGTTGAGGTTGCCTCCGGGATGTAGGCCAATCAGATGCAGCAGGCGTTGGTACTCCCTCTGCCTGTAAACCAATCCCAGGCTGTTGTACAGTTCTCTGAAGCCACGGGCGTCGACCACGCCATCGCCGTTATTGTCCATCAGCCGAAACGCTGTCAGGTTGTCCTGATTGGGCAGAGAGGAGGCTGGTGAGCTGAAGGGAGAGGTTTATTTGCTGGACGTCTGTCTGCACCGTGGTGATGGCGTCTGATGTCCTGCTCACCCCGTGGATGATCTTGATCCTGGTCTTCATGGCAGCCAGGCAC